>OX422217.1:619822255-620067255 GCA_949130495.1 Sambucus nigra
GAGGCAAGAAAATCAAAATAGTATCATGTTGTTTGATGGAATGGATCAAGCGACCTTCAAACAATCTTCGCACAACATAGCATGTCGTTTGAAGTTATCGTTCGATCAAAAACTCCATGTAATTTGAATGACATAAGGAAGTCGTTTTAATGACCAAAGAAAAAAATTCTTTTCATTAAAAACTCTACCTGAGGGCTTAAAAAAATTACATTGATAAAAAATGACGCCTCAGATGTTTAAAAGCATTTTAGAAAAATTATCCCAAAATTTAAATGAAACATGAAGGGACTTACACATAACCGTACCAAAATCTATCTCGTAAGGGCTTATTTGTTGAAGAGTGTTGATATTTGGATCCGTCGTGATTCATGATTGGACTTGAACTTTTCTTCGATAGTTATAATGGTATACAACATACTCTAATATAAACGAACTATGTAAAATATGTCCTTACAAATGTACCCCTATGTCTATGCTTGTACAAAATAAAAACACTTGACTTATCAAATCAAATGTCCTATACAAATCTAATACCCTCCCATGAACCCAAAAATGAAATGGTACTAAAAATGTAAGTCTTAAATTGTCTTTAAAAATATTCAACTTGGAATCTTAAAATCTCCAACTTTTCTTTGTCATCATCAGGGTGTGCAAAATAATGATCTTCAAATTTTGTACCTACACACATGAGACAAGAAACAAATACCTTCATGACGTACCAAATTTGAACATAAATCAAAACAATGATCAAATCTCAAATCTCCCCGATAATTTAAACTCCCCCATTAAATCATAATCCGTTCTCCCCATTTTTATGTGTCTGGCATAGATAAGGAAAATAATAAACAAAATAAGCATGGAGTGTCATGAAAAGTAAATAAAATCAACTATGATTGTCTAAGAATAAACTAAAAAGCATCCACCGACTACTTTTGATTTTTCAAAAAAATAATTCAACAAATTAAATTTACAAAAAAAAATTACACACCATTAATTAGCACTAAGATAACCAAATCGTGGAAACGGAATGGGTATGACATATTCAATAGGTAAATCAACTAAAACATACATAACAAATGTGCACAATGAATATGGATACTCCTAACGAATGAACTTCATAATCATACTTAGGTGTAAAAAATTTTGATTTCAAATGACAACAGCTTACTAAATCACCAAGTCAAAGTCAAAAATGATTTCCACATCAATAACGCTATAACTATGTAACGCTTTTTCTAGACTTTGTGAAGAGGGACAAATCCATTGATTTATTTCCAACAAAACACACTCATAAATAATAAACCTTTTATTTTTTCTTGAGGTGATCTAAATTCTAATGGACTCTTTTTGGCAATTTTATCTTTTTATTACCTTCAATTTTTTCGGGCTCTTTAACTTCTTCGGACCTTGGATCCTTTTTACAATGCAACACTTTTTTGGGTTCGATTTGAATAGTGGCTTAATTCAAAGGAGATTATGATTACCTTTTGTAGCCCTTCCCCATTTTTCACAGATATATATTGACACAAATTCCTCAGGAGCAACAATTCTTACATGCACGACTTTTATTGTCAAGTTTTATCGCATATGGTTCATTTAAAGATAGGATTGAGAGAACAATATGTGCTAGACAAGTACAATAATCAAACAAATCCATGCAAGTGTGAATTAAAGAAAATCGTGAGTCAAACATGTAGAAAGTAATCTCAAATCTCATCTTAATGACTCCAAACATTATAAAGCGCATGGATGAAATTATGTATCATCTCAAAACACTATCGAATAGTCACATATATATGGAATGATGTTGTGACTTTATCATCCTAAATGCCCATCTATAAACGGTGTAAAACAAAATAAAAAAATGTTTTTGTCTTTTTCAAAAATTATATCAAAATAAAATCTTTTGGCAATTTCACTTTTTTTTCAAAAAAATATAAAATCTTTTTATATTTTTCCAAAAAAATTCAAAAACAAAATCTTTTTGGTTTTTCGAAAAATATATCAAAATTAGAAAAAAATAAAAAAGTGCTACACACTAGCAATAGGCATAAAATATCATCATGAAAAACATCCTATGCTAGCAAACAAGTTTAAACCTCAACCATTAGGTGCAGTGGAGTTTTCCAAAGGTGGTGACATCCTATGAAGAACATTCATTAATACATGTGAAGTTTTGACCAAAAACTTAACTTGCTTTCGAATAAGTGCAATTTCTCTCATGTAATCATCCGTAGCATCATGTGTGTGGGTGTGGGTGTAGGAATAAATGACAAAAATCTATGTGACACAATGCCCAACTTAAAGCAAAATTCCCTAAGGTGTCCTCTCTTCTTGTAATGGGTGCAATCCTACACGGGCATACAAACACCTTTGCTAAAACATCAAGGATGCACTCTCCTCTACGTTAATGGATGCCAAGGTGGGTTGGGTTGAGAGCAATACGGATCTATCACAAACTCGGGAACCGACTCAGGTGCAACATGGGAAGTGGATGCACTGTCATGACCTATTCCTAATATCTCAACCTTATATAAAGCGGGATAGAGGAGCATCTTTCCAACCTTATTAGATGTATCATCTACAATGACCTTTACCTCCTAAGCTCGTTCGATATATCTCTCTCATTAGACCACACGATCTTCAAGTTCACTCTTTTCCCAACCTGAAGTGATCAACTGATCTCTTAAAGTAAGCTTCACCTTCTCGAGTTGACTAGCCAAAGACTCAAATCCAATCAAAACTTCAATCCCTCTATTGAAATCTAGCACCCTAAATCCTTATTCAAATTATTTGTCTTTATGGTCTCGACGTAGAAATCTTTAAATGCAATTTGGAGCTCACTTTCACCCTCACAAGCACACTCACTCTCACACTCTCTAGAGACACTCAATTGTCATTGAGTCTCTAAACGTGCACAAGTATCCTCATCATCGTGGGACAAATTAGGTGTGCTCACGTGACTAGAAAAAATGCAACACACATACCATGTGAAGATTCATCCCCGAAATCCTTCGTCTCTTCCTCACTATTACTAAGAGTGGCTGGCATGGAAATCTTCATGCCCTTTATTTTTACCCTAGTGGGACAATCAAACACCATATTCCCCTTACCCTCACATTCGAAACATCTCTCCCTTTTCTCATTATCTTTCTCACCACTTTCTTTAGCCTTTTCTTTGTTTTTATTTTTCTCAAAAAAAATTACTGGAAGAATTTTCATTTGAAAATTTGAGAAACTTTTTTAAAAATTTAGCAAGCATGGCCACATGATCAAAATCAAACTCGCCCTCAGACTCAAACTCATGAACTCTCACTTTCTTTTTTTTCTTTCTCTTGAATAATTCCTTTCTCTTCATAGACTGGGCTCTAACTTCTATCCCTCTATCCTTAGACTTGAAAGTGTCAGGAAACATGTAAATTTCATATGTTTGGAGGACTCTTACTAGTTCTTCTAACTTAAGATTGCTCAAATTTACTAAAGAATTCAACACAATCTCTTTCGGGATAAATTATTTAGGGAACGATGTCAAAATCTTTTTAACCACTCGTGCATCAGGAATGTGCTCACCAAGGTTGAAACTAGTGCTGAAAATATAAAACCAATGTGCATAAAACTCATCAAAACACTTAGATTCAAGCATGGTAATTTTTTCAAATTAAGTAGTTAAATTTTGTAATTTAGACTCTTTCACTGCATTTGCGCCTTCATGGGTACGTTGTAAAACATCCCAAGCTTCTTTGACGAGGTGCACGACATGATGCGTTGGAACTCGTTAGGGGTGATAGCTCCAGAAATTACATTTAGCCCACGAGAATTCAAAGTGCTTCATTTAAATTATTCCTCTGTCCAGTCAGTCCCACGTTTAAAATTAGTGACATTATTAGATATCACAGTGGGATGAGTCCACCCTCTTACACAAAAGTTTAAGCACATTCATCGATTTCTTTTAAGGCTGATTTCGTGTGGGCTTTCCAATAGGCATAATTAGTCCCATCAAAAACTTGCAATGATTATATAAGTTTTCATTCGAAAACATTACGAAATTTTTTAAAATATGATTTTTCAAAAAAATCAAAATCACAAGAATTTTGTGGAAAAAGGAACCCTCGATAAATTAAAGAAACTCGCACTGAAACCAATTTGAGAAGGTAAAATAGCTTAAAAAGTACTGATACCATTTTACGAATGCGGTGTGATATCGATTGTCTATGGATTCACAAATTTTCAATTTCAAGCTTATTTAACTAGATGTTTATTTTTAATCCAAATTATGTAAACACTAACATGCATCTAAGTGTATAATTAATAATATCACAAATAAACATAAATTGCTGACACATATATTTCAGGAAAAAAATCCTTTGCAAGGGCAAAACCTTTTATTTCAATAAATGTAACAACACTTATAGAAATTTGCAATGAATATTCTGCAGAACACTCACATTAGTCGCCACCTAGAATCAGCAATGGATTGATCGCAGTTAACCCACAATAACCGCAGTTCTATCTTCAGCATGAAATACCCTCAACTATTCCCAATGGATAGATGTCGTCGTCCGCCAGCACCTCCCTCAAGAGCTACCAAGTTAGCCATAGAGATTACATCTCTACAAAAGAAACTTCAATAATTGTTGTATCTTAGGTTCCAAAACAATTCACTAAATCTATTGGGATGATTTGTGTATTGAAAAAAAAAACTTAAAAAACCCTAAATGAGAATACAAAAATTTTGTAGTTTGCATTTTTCGTAGATTGAAACACTCTGGTCTTCTCAAGAAAAATGGAATCAGAAGAGTGTTATTTATAAAAACTTGAGTTGGCGGCTTCGTTCGAATGACAACTCAATGTGGTTTGAACGACATTAAATGTCGCTTGAAGGGACTTCTCGCGACCTATCAAACGAGGTAAATATACCAAAACAATAACATGTCATTTTATGAAATTGATCAAGCGACCTTCAAATGAGTTTCATGTGAAATGGTATGTCGTTTGAAGCTTTCGTTCAGGCGAAAACTCCTTGTCATTTGAATGACATAAGGAGGCCATTTGAATAACCAAAGAAAAAAAATCTTTTCATTAAAAACTTTCCCTCAAGACCTAAAAAAATTGTTTTGATGAAAAATGACGCCTCAGATGTTTAAAAACATTTTAGAAAAATTATCCCAAAACTTTAAATGAAAAACTAAGGGACTTAAAGACAATCTTAGCAAAATCTATCTCGCAGAGTCTTTTCTTTGAATAATATTGATATTCGTATCAATATTGATACATGATTGGAGTTGAACTTTTCATCGACAGTTGTAGCGGTATACAACATACTCTAATGTAAGCGGACTATGTAAAATATGTCCTTACAAAAGAGTTCCTCAACAATTGGAAAATAGAAAAAAGGGAGGATTGGGTAAAACAATATTACTGGGTTAGGCGGGTTTATCCACACAAAATATATAGGACTCTCTTCATTACCTCTAAATTTTAGGATCCCTTGAAAGGTTCTCATTGACGATTTCCCAATAAACTAGTAAGAATATTCCTCATTTAGGGTAAAAATACCAAAACAATAGCATGTCATTTGACGAGGTAAAAATACCAAAACAATATAAGCCACAATCTAATAAGTTTTTCCTCACATTTTTATCTAATAAGAATATTATTTCCACAAAGTGAATCAAATAAATATTCCTTTAACAGAAAATGATTAAAAAAAAGTGTTTCCTTATAATGTATAACGGAGGTCTTCATTGGGATAACTTACCCAAAACTGAAAACATGGAAGGATCTTTGTAGACTTTAAATTTCGGTAGACCTTTTAACGTGTATGTGGGTTGTAAAGAGATTTATTTTGATGCGCATGAAGCAACAAAACTTGAAAAAGATATATTCCATAGGATTTTAGAATTAGGGGACTCTGCATCAACTTGAATGGCCGGTGATTTTCTTGCAGCATCCATGGAAACCCTAATCGCCTAGTGTTGGAGGTCTTTAAACTTTGAGTTAAGGCTTCAAGCCTAAGAAATTTTCTTTCTTATAAACAAGTTATTATATTATTATACTTAGTCCCACATTACAATAGTAAAGGGGGGACATAATTACAAAATTACATAAGCTGATATATAATGGTAAAAGTATTTAACACGGTGTTGTAGATCTTTACTAACTCCACCAATGTGTAAGTAATAGAAAGTAACGAGTTAATTTCATTGAAATAAAATACATTTGGTCAGGGGTATTTCTCCTTCCTCCAACTCAGTTCCTTCTAAAAAGGGAAAGAATAAGTATAAAAATTTCAGGTAGATAATTGTAAGTCTATAACAATAAGGTTTAGAGAATAAGCGGTATTTTAAGAAATAATTGAATAAACATTTGATGACATAAGATAATGGTTCAACACATAAGGTCAGTAAATGATGTAACATAAATGATATGATTTATAAGTCAAAATTGAAGCAAGAAATTTTGTTTTATAGTTGGATATCATAAGACATCAAATTATGTAATGATAAATTATTGCACTTACTTTAACTGATCAATCCCAACCATGGGGAAATCAAATCAATCCATACCATGGGGAGATAAATTAATATAAATGCTAAGAAATAATCATAAGTTTGGCATCCATTTGGTAATAAAAATTAATTAGGCACACAATACCCCAAGTCTTACTGCCAAATAGATTTTGGGTAGTTTTTTCCAGTATGGGATATGGTGCATGTATTCCATAGATATAATTTATTCCGTAGACAAGTGAGATAATACGGTTTTATGAAAAATTGAATCATTTGTCAAGAATAAAGATGTATTTTTACAAGCTTCATTAAAGTTTGAGAATAAAGCAAACACGGTTATTGAGGCTATCACGTATCGATATGGAGAGTTCATACTGTAATAGGTATAAATATGGAGATATTATTTAAGTGAAGTAACCTAATTTTAGTAAATGTTTTTATTAATAATATGTTTGGGTTCATTGACTTAAAAATGAGGAGTTGTATAAGAATATAAAATTTGGAAGGTCTGGGAAAGTGATGTATGTAGCGTATATGGAATGTGGGTATTCAAAATGATTTATTTTTAGTGTAAGAAAACTCTCAGGGTCTTATTTTAATTATTTAAAGATAGTATTTACTCATTATGTGTAAATTTTAAAATATATTAGGGAAAATTAATCTTGTGATGGGATAGGTCTAAAACTTAAGGATTGGATACACTGTTAAAAATATTGGGTTAAAATGAAGTTTTGAAACTGTAGGGGTTTATGTGAAATATTTAAAAGAATAAAATTCAAAATTTCATAGTTTTATTGAGAAAATAGGTTCCTAACATCCAAACAAGGAAGGGTAATGTACCATTTTGTCAAAAACAAAATTGGAAAAAAAGAACCCAAGGTGGTCACACGCGCCCTCACGCCCTTCCCTCTTGCCCTTAGTCACACCAACTGCCCCACACGTCTGCTCGTGGGGTTAATGTTAATTTTCCTTAGCCTCTTAACAATTGAATTTTCGTTTTACTTCATGATTTTATGAACCATTCTCAACTATTTTTATTTATTCAAAAGTTAATTTTTCTTAAGATTTCATAAGGAATAAAACTAAAATGGTGCAATTGAGTGTTGTTGAGAATTTAAGCGTATTTTTTACTATTTCATAAGGAATTTAACTCCATGATATCTACAAGATGCAAATTTCTCTGAATTGTTATCTCAAACATGTCCACAAAATGATTGGCCAACTTTTATAGATTTCGACCTAACAAATTGAATCACAACCATTAAAATTAAAGAAATTATTGTGTGTACATTCCAATCAATATAATCCTTGGTATTTAGAATCTATGCACCCTTTGCAAATGTTATAAGAATGTGCAAGTCCAATTCAGTCAACACCTAGACTAGGATATCATCATGGTCCTTTTCAATACATTCTTGATGTGTCAGTATAATCCCATTTGAACTATTAGATAAGTTCCTGAACTACCAGACAAGTTCTCGGATTCTAGATAAACTGCTAAGGTTATACACGCAGCTTTACACATAGAATGTCAACTTCCAGTTTAAATTATAAAATGTTCAATTGAATTACAATCGAAATTCTAATCTTCTGTGATTAGGCCGAACCCAGCTCGCCAAATTCTTACTAAGTTCAATTTATAGACATACATATAATGTATTTAAGACAAACATATGTAATTTTCATAACCTGATTCTCATTTCAAAATGAAGCTGACACGCCCTTTTTAATAAATAAACGCCATACATGGTTTTAAGAATAAAATCACCCACTTAGTCTTAAACCCATGTGCATATGAATCTAAAGCCCATTCCATCTACTTGAATATCAAATGACTTAGTTGGAAATCTCTTTGTTAAAGGATAATCCAGTTTGTCCTCAGATACAATTTTGGTGAGGATGGTTGTAACACCCCGCCTAATAAGATACCGGGCGATCACTCAAATATTAACTTAAAACAGGAGTTTCATATGGATCATTCTTAGCATCACTGTCGAAAATCCAATTAATTACTAATATCCTATTAGGTGGCCGTTAAAAACTTTTATCTAACTACTCTTTTTAGCGCACAAATTAAAACATTCACAATTAAAAGCGTAATGAACTGAAATGGAAATGAAAGGAATGAAAATAACCGAACACTTGGTCCAAATAATACAACCATATCGAATGCTGTACTGAAAAAATAAATAAATGCAATTGAGCCATTGGCTCGAGTGTTTATACAATAACTCCTATCTAGAGTACAAGGAAAGAAACGTCTACCGATAACCTGCAACCATCCACAGCTGCTGCAGCAGGCGTCTGACACGAAAGAGTTTCCATCCAGGCGTCCCTGTGTCTGGACACCTATATATATACAGTATAGAGAAAGAAAGGAGAGTAGACAAACGGGTCAGAGCCCGAATGTTTAGAAAATATTTTGCAAGTGCATAAATGCTTTATTTTTAGAAAAATAGTTTTATCTCATATTTAAATTGGTATCGCACTCTCATGAGATACCCCTACCCTCTCCTCTAACAGTGCACACCTAGCGCATCCCTTAAAACCTCCTAGTCAAGCTACCCTGCTAAACTAATCTAATACCCAACCACTATCTAACCTAGATAGTCAAATAGATGTACTAAGGGCTAACTTCACTTTAATCTCGACGCTATGACATGTTCGTGCGTGGGGTGTCTCGCGAAGTGAAATCCAAACAAGGAACCCCCCCGATACACTACTACGCAGCAAGCTTGATCTTTGAGATCCACCAGTCCCTCAGTACAGAAAGATATATATAATATATATACCATAAACATTTAATAATATAAGAGCACTAAGGATTAAACTTCTCCCCAGTCTCAACACAGTGCCATATTCGTGCGTGGGGTGTCTCGCAAAGCGAAATCCAAACAAGGAACCCCCCCGATACACTACTATGCGGCACGGTCGATCGTCGGGATTCATTAGACCCTCGGCACCCAATTTATACATATACATACATCTACAGTATACTTCCGGATAATATAAATATCTCCCGGACTGAGGATTACTTGATACATGAAGTATTTATAAATACTTATCCTTTTCATTTCAAAAAAACTTCCATTTCCCTTCTCATATCCAGGAAATGTATTTAAAAGCCAATTCATTATCATGAATTTCTTTAATAAATCATATACCTTTTGAAAGCCAATTTTATTAACATAAAAAGCTTTTCCTTTATCAAAATATCCCATTTCCCTTTTTTTATACTCAGGAAATGTATTCAAAGACATTTTCATTATCATAAAAATGCTTTGATCATAACATATGCTTCCACATCCCTTCTTCCATCCGGGAAGTGTTACCGAAGGCACTTTATATATAACCCATTTCCCTTCCTATATCCAGGAAATGTAATTAAAGCAAATCCATTATTATGAACTGCTTTAATAAACGCGTTCTAAGACCGCCCGTCCGGATTTCTCCACTGTGCGCGCCCCTAAATGGCTATCATCTTCCAGGGCCTCCAAGACAACCTGGGATCCTATATCGAAAGACGTCGGGAAGCGACCATGTGCCTGCGGGATAGTCAAGACCACACCCGGAATCTCCTAACCAGCGCAGAAAATATAACAACAAACGCTCACATGGCCTATAGGACTATATCCACCCTGCATCATTAGCCAGGGGGCTTCACCATACGAACGCAACTTCCCATATGATAGCAATTTAGAGAGGTGTGTAATCCATATTTTATTAATATGAAAAAAACATTATTCTTTCCATTTTGAAAATATTCATTTATATATTTTCAAAATCATTTCCATCATCATATATATATATACCTAAAACACACAGTATATACATATCCTATATATTCTTCCTAGAATATATATAAACGGCCTTAGTGGCCTATACCATCTAGCGATGACTAAATATCCCAATGATTCCCTCCAGGAATCGCAATCATGCATTCATAGTTACATGATTCTAAATCCAAAGTATTTCTTACTTTAATAATCACTATATACTTTAATCCTATTCTAAGGATTTATTGGATATCTCCAATGATACTATTCTTCTCTAAGTGAAGTATATATATATATATATATATATATATATAATTATCCTAATTATCTCATAGGAAATACTTAACGATAATCGATATAATTATGCCTTCTATAAGCATAATTATATAGGCTTATATGCCTACGAGAATTATCCTCAGGATTTCTCTCACCCGAACAACCTTAAACTTATGGGTTAAGGGTTTCATTTCCTTAAACCCCAAGACTATACCTAGTCCAAATAATCGTTTAGAAGTCCCCAATTAAAGTTAGGAACCCTAATCCATCAATTTCTACAATTACTCTATTTTCCTCGAAAATATAGATTAAGGTTTATATACTTAAAACCCTAACTTTACCCTCCTCAATTATCTTAATTTATGGACCCTAAAGTCCTAAAAAGTCCCTTAGGTTATTACCTAATTATCCTCAAAGCAAGATGAAATGGAATCTATCCCTTCCAAATCACCCTAAAGAAATTGTCCCTTTTCAGCAGAGGTCGATCGATCGACCCATAGCCTTCGATCGATCGATCCCCGAGGCTCGATCGATCGATCAAGTCGGGCAGCTTCTTCTCCGAGAAGCTGTTTCGGCCATGGAAGCTTCCCCCAAGCTTCCATCTCTCCACCCAACGGCCTACAACTTCTACCAACAACAAATACATTTATAATACGGGTCCTAAACATCCCAGGACCCGGAATCACCCAACATATTTGGTTAATTACTAAAATCTCCAATTTACCAATTTTAGGGGTTTATTCGTTTTATCTCCCGAAAACCCGTTTTATTCACGAATACCCAACCCAAAATCGTTAGGGTATGTTATACCAACAATGATATGAGATATTTATGCTAAAAAATAAATAAAGGAAGTAAACACTTGCCTCGTGGATACAATCCGACGTCCTCGAGCCGAATCCCGCGGAGGCCGGCCGAAATCTCCCCCTTTTTCTTCTTTTCTTCCCTCTCTCTCTATTCCCTCTCTTCTTTCTTCTTTCTTTCCTCTCTTCCTCTATATATAGAGAGAAAAAGGGTTTTAACCCTAAAAACCCAAAAACGACTCGTTTACCCAATTACGAGCCTATTTAACTCCAAAATTACCCGGAACTCAATTTCGACAATCGGACACTCTTTTTCGACTATCTCGGACTTTCGGAACTCGTGGTGCAGTCGAAATTTCCATCCGAGGTACTTGACCGCAAATCACTATTCTAATCCAAAATATTTAAATGCGGTGTTCTACTCAAAATCTCACCTCTTTTGTCGCTATACTCCGTGGCGACATATAAATAAAATATTTTGACCTATATGGTCCCAAAATAATTAATAACACCGTTCCAAAATCATTAAATCCTCGAGAATCCCAAAGATCACTATTCGAGAAATTCTCCAAATTCCCAAATTATACTTAATTATGGGATTTAATCGTATCCAAAAGGGCGGGTTATTACATACTCCCCCCCTTACAACAAAATTTCGTCCTCAAAATTCAGATGTAACCTACACCCTCTAACTAGGATTACTACAAATCCTAAAACCTCAAGGAAAAAGATACTAACCTAATGGTTCCGAACCATACACTATGCGGCTACCGCAATCATAAAGTAACTCTAATACGTTACTCAATACCCATCCTCAAAAATGCCTCTTGGCATGGATTTCAATCTTGTGTACTACTCCTATCTTAGCTAGGCGGTACATCAAACTACCTTACCAAGGTGCCCATACACCTTTCTAACTTGTGCATATCAGCACAAACATTACGAATGTCTGACACGCATCACTCTCTCCCAGTAAGGGTCTCCTTTCCTCGGTGTAATACTCACCTATGGGTCCTCCGAACCCGCGCATTTCAATATTCCTAACCTCGGCGCTGCTAATACTAGCGAACCTATATCCTAAAAATGCTACGATCTAAGCGTTACCCTACCTACACGAAACTAATATAATCCTAAGTATATCCCTAGTGCCCAAGGCCTCTCTCAACTCCCGACAAGTGCTTGGTTTCATGCGTGGGGCGTCTCGCCAAGGCAAAATCCAAACAAGGAACCCTCCCGTTACACTACTCCCTCGCGTAGTCGGGCATCGAGATATAACGACCCAAGGCACAGAAGCGGGACGTCCTAAATCCTACTAGGCTAGCCTACGAACACATTCCTACTATCTTATCCTTCCGCCCATACAGAAGGAAACCTAACTAATCAAGTGCCCACTTTCTGTAGAAAGTGTCACGAACATAATACCCAAAATGTAGTTCCTCAAAACTTGCCTTTTCATTAAGGCCTGACTATTGTCCTCAAATCAATTTCTATAAGTCCAACCTCACCCACCCATTTGTGGCGAAGGGACCACTTTAGTGCTTCTCCATAGCACAATATTTCCATAAGCATATTAACATTATGTGGCTCATAGCCTATATTAGTTCATCCACACTATAAGACCTTTCCACAAGATCAACATCCTTGCATCCCATAACAGCTCCCCGCTCCCGACGCCGTTAAGAGTCATATGTGGAGTGTCTCGCAAAGCGAAATCCAAACAAGGAACCCCTCCACACATTAACCCTTGACTTCGTTGGTTGTGGAGTTCAGTCATTTCAACATGCAACCGGGATAACCCCATCCCCTAATCCAACAAAAGGTGATTGGAACTCCTATCTCTAACTAAGAGTCATACCATCCTACGCTCGCCCTCATTCCTAAGTCCTTGCGCAAACTAACACTGAGCTAAATCTTACCGCTCAACAACGATTCTATGGGCCTTAAATTATATCTATAAGGTTTCCACATATACCATCCAAAATAAGGAAGCCTCTGCTTATCGAGGTTCCATAAATCCATAATAACAAAGGTGTACCCAACCTGAATCAAGGTGAGATACCACAATAACGACATGTTCCCTCCAGGAACTGCGGACACGATAGACTTGCCATCATTAGCCAGCTATCGCTCCGTTACACCATATACCGTATACGTATATATACAAAATATAATCACCCGTCTCTATGGCGAATGAAGGGAAATAAAATTCCGCTATTGCGAAAAACACATAGTCATACATTATAATGTTATCAAGACCGCCATAACTCAAAATACACACACGAGTCCAGGGCTAACTAATACCGCGACTTTATCTAGCCACGCCAAATATACCTCCTCAATTGAGGTAAAACTCATAACAACATCTTCATCCTTATTCACCGCCGGCCTCTGGCTAAACCTTAGGCGATAAATTCCCAAAGCTGCATTCTTATCGTCCTGCTGATTCATGGGGACTCACGGTTAGAACTATCCGTAAGATCCCTTTCTACTCCTTATCTCCAAGGGGAAATCCAACTTTAGTAGCACACCCTACTACGGCGACACTATGGTACTCGAATTACTATGCTTTAGTAGTCATTGAGATAATCCTTAACAATTACCATAGAGAGAGTAACCTCTACTAAGGTACTCATCCCAACCTTCTACCAGCTGCACCAGCTAAGCCTCACCTCCTGCTGCCATCCAAGCTCCGCACACGATTCTCAAACGAGCGCGCAAAAGATTTCTATAATCTCATAATATGGCAGGAGAACGAAATCTCGCAATAGAAATCAACAATCCTATTCCTGAGGCTCTATAACAAATCAAGAGCAACGCTGAAAGCGTAGTACGTCCGCACAGATTCCTAAAGACACCAGAACCTGATGCTCTGATACCATCTGTAACACCCCGCCTAATAAGATACCGGGCGATCACTCCAATATTAAATTAAAACAGGAGTTTCATATGGATCATTCTTAGCATCACTGTCGAAAATCCAATTAATTACTACTATCCTATTAGGTGGCCGTTAAAAACTTTTATCTAACTACTCTTTTTAGCGCACAAATTAAAACATTCACAATTAAAAGCGTAATGAACTGAAATGGAAATGAAAGGAACTAAAATAACCGAACACTCGGTCCAAATAATACAACCATATCGAATGTTGTACTGAAAGAATAAATAAATGCAATTGAGCCATTGGCTCGAGTGTTTATACAAATACTCCTATCTAGAGTACAAGGAAAGAAACGTCTACCGATAACCTGCAAGCATCCACAGCTGATGCATCAGGCGTCTGACACGAAAGAGTTTCCATCCAGGCGTCCCTGTGTCTGGACACCTATATATATACAGTATAGAGAAAGAAAGGAGAGTAGACAAACGGGTCAGAGCCCGAATGTTTAGAAAATATTTTGCAAGTGCATAAATGCTTTATTTTTAGAAAAATAGTTTTATCTCATATTTAAATTGGTATCTCACTCTCATGAGATACCCCTACCCTCTCCTCTAACAATGCACACCTAGCGCATCCCTTAAAACCTCCTAGTCAAGCTACCCTGCTAAACTAATCTAATACCCAACCACTATCTAACCTAGATAGTCAAATAGATGTACTAAGGGCTAACTTCACTTTAATCTCGACGCTATGACATGTTCGTGCGTGGGGTGTCTCGCGAAGTGAAATCCAAACTAGGAACCCCCCCGATACACTACTATGCAGCAAGGTCGATCTTTGAGATCCACCAGTCCCTCAGTACAGAAAGATATATATAATATATATACCATAAACATTTAATAATATAAGAGCACTAAGGATTAAACTTCTCCCCAGTCTCAACACAGTGCCATATTCGTGCGTGGGGTGTCTCGCAAAGCGAAATCCAAACAAGGAACCCCCCCGATACACTACTATGCGGCACGGTCGATCGTCGGGATTCATTAGACCCTCGGCACCAAATTTATACATATACATACATCTACAATATACTTCCGGATAATATAAATATCTCCCGGACTGAGGATTACTTGATACATGAAGTATTTATAAATACTTATCCTTTTCATTTCAAAAAAACTTCCATTTCCCTTCTCATATCCAGGAAATGTATTTAAAAGCCAATTCATTATCATGAATTTCTTTAATAAATCATATACCTTTTGAAAGCCAATTTTATTAACATAAAAAGCTTTTCCTTTATCAAAATATCCCATTTCCCTTTTTTTATACTCAGGAAATGTATTCAAAGACATTTTCATTATCATAAAAATGCTTTGATCATAACATATGCTTCCACATCCCTTCTTCCATCCGGGAAGTGTTACCGAAGGCACTTTATATATAACCCATTTCCCTTCCTATATCCAGGAAATGTAATTAAAGCAAATCCATTATTATGAACTGCTTTAATAAACGCGTTCTAAGACCGCCCGTCCGGATTTCTCCACTGTGTGCGCCCCTAAATGGCTATCATCTTCCAGGGCCTCCAAGACAACCTGGGATCCTATATCGAAAGACGTCGGGAAGCGACCATGTGCCTGCGGGATAGTCAAGACCACACCCGGAATCTCCTAACCAGCGCAGAAAATATAACAACAAATGCTCACATGGCCTATAGGACTATATCCACCCTGCATCATTAGCCAGGGGGCTTCACCATACGAACGCAACTTCCCATATGATAGCGATTTAGAGAGGTGTGTAATCCATATTTTATTAATATGAAAAAAACATTATTCTTTCCATTTTGAAAATACTCATTTATATATTTTCAAAATCATTTCCATCATCATATATATATATACCTAAAACACACAGTATATACATATCCTATATATTCTTCCTAGAATATATATAAACGGCCTTAGTGGACTATAGCATCTAGCGATGACTAAATATCCCAAAGATTCCCTCCAGGAATCGCAATCATGCATTCATAGTTGCATGATTCTAAATCCAAAGTATTTCTTACTTTAATAATCACTATATACTTTAATCCTATTCTAAGGATTTATTGGATATCTCCAATGATACTATTCTTCTCTAAGTGAAGTATATATATATATATATATATATATATATATATATATATATATATATATATATATATATATATATATAATACCCCCAAATTATCCTAATTATCTCATAGGAAATACTTAACGATAATCGATATAATTATGCCTTCTATAAGCATAATTATATAGGCTTATATGCCTACGAGAATTATCCTCAGGATTTCTCTCACCCGAACAACCTTAAACTTAATGGGTTAAGGGTTTCTTTTCCTTAAACCCCAAGACTATACCTAGTCCAAATAATCGTTTAGAAGTCCCCAATTAAAGTTAGGAACCCTAATCCATCAATTTCTACAATTACTCTATTTTCTTCGAAAATATATTTTAAGGTTTATATACTTAAAACCCTAACTTTACCCTCCTCAATTATCTTAATTTATGGACCCTAAAGTCCTAAAAGGTCCCTTAGGTTATTACCTAATTATCCTAAAAGCAAGATGAAATGGAATCTATCCCTTCCAAATCACCCTAAAGAAATTTTCCCTTTTCAGCAGAGGTCGATCGATCGACCCATGGCCTTAGATCGATCGAAGGCTTCGATCGATCGATCCCCGAGGCTCGATCGATCGATCAAGTCGGGCAGCTTCTTCTCCGAGAAGCTGTTTCGGCCATGGAAGCTTCCCCCAAGCTTCCATCTCTCCACCCAACGGCCTACAACTTCTATCAACAACAAATACACTTATAATACGGGTCCTAAACATCCCAGGACCCGGAATCACCCAATATATTTGGTTAATTACTAAAATCTCCAATTTACCAATTTTAGGGGTTTATTCGTTTTATCTCCCGAAAACCCGTTTTATTCACGAATACCCAACCCAAAATCATTAGGGTATGTTATACCAACAATGATATGAGATATTTATGCTCAAAAAAAAATAAAGCAAGTAAACACTTGCCTCGTGGATACAATCCGACGTCCTCGAGCCGAATCCCGCGGAGGCCGGCCGGAATCTCCCCCTTTTTCTTCTTTTCTTTCCTCTCTCTCTCTTCCCTCTCTGATTTCTTCTTTCTTTCCTCTATTCCTCTATATATAGAGAGAAAAAGGATTTTAACCCTAAAAACCCAAAAACGACTCGTTTACCCAATTACGAGCCTATTCAACTCCAAAATTACCCGGAACTCAATTTCGACAATCGGACACTCTTTTCCGACTATCTCGGACATTCCGGAACTCGTGGTGCAGTCGAAATTTCCATCCGAGGTACTTGACCGCAAATCACTCTTCTAATCCAAAATGTTTAAATGCGGTGTTCTACTCAAAATCTCACCTCTTTTGTCGCTATACTCCGTGGCGACATATAAATAAAATATTTCGACCTATATGGTCCCAAAATAATTAATAACACCGTTCCAAAATCATTAAATCCTCGAGAATCCCAAAGGTCACTATTCGAGAAATTCTCCAAATTCCCAAATTATACTTAATTATGGGATTTAATCGTCTCCAAAAGGGCGGGTTATTACAATGGTATCTTTTCTTTGCAAGATCTTCCTTACCAATTGATGTTTGCGCTCAATGTGCTTAGCTATCTTATGGGTCTTTACTCAACAAACCACACCAAAATCACTCTAGATGTTTTAGATCCAAGCACCCTTATTTTCCACCTATGAAGCGACAACATATACGACTATCATGGTTAAATCAACAATATATGATTTCTTGATACTCCTCTGATTTATGGCTTCACCTGTTATGGTAAACACATACCATAAGGTCAATTTTCTAGAATCCCTTTCAATTAAAAGTTTTAGTTTATGTAGCCTAATTTTACAAGGTTGATCATTGAGTAAAGTAATACATAATCTTTAAACTTTTTTATATACTCGAGAATGTGTTTTACAACAATCTAGTGATCCTCTCCTAGGTTTGGCTAGAATCTGCTAGACATAACTATGACAAAGAAAATATCTGGTCTTGTACATAACATATGATGCCTTAGGCTTTCCACTACTAAAGCATAATGTATATTCCTCGTCCTCTCTATCTAATTGGGTTTCGAAGGAAACTAATCCTTAAACCAAGTGATTTCTTGCCCAAAGGAAGAAATCTTTTCTTGGAAACCTACATGCTATATTTTGTATCACGTCATCGATATAGGTCTTGACATAAGGCCTACATCTTATAATTATGATCACATAAAATCTTGATTTTAAGGATGGGACTTGCTTATACTAATTCATTCTAATCGAACTAACTAGACAATCACACTCTTATGATGGATTACATACCCACATCATTACTAATTAGGATAATAGTACCACGTAAAGTACCAAAAATACAACCATGTTTCCATCATGCTTTTTTATGAAAGTATTTTTATGATGCCTCGTTGTAGTATAGTCCCTTCAATCAAAATACCTTAAATCTACGAAATACAATAAAAACATGTGTAGTGTTGAGTAAGAGTATCAATCCAACCTTTTAGTATGGAAAGAAATAAATGAAAACAAGTACAATTTTTTAAAAGATATTTGCCAAGGGATATTTATTAACTAATGATGTATTGAAATTTAAATAAATTAATAAATAAATAAAATGATAAGTTGAGCGAAATATGAGGAGTAAACAATAATGAGATAATTCAAGGGATTTAGATTCACCACCTCACGCTTGTCCCTCATGCGCGCCTCTCCCTCATCCGCCCCTCACACTCATCCACCTCTCTCTCACACACATGATCCTATAGGTAATCTTTTCCACACCTTCAATTTGTTCTAAGATTTTATATGGATGTGTTTTGGCTCGATTTTGTGTATTTTTGGTTCGATTTTTTGTAACTAAAAATATTTTTCGTATTTTGCTGTAACCAAAATTTTCACTTTTTTTTTGGGTTCACGGTAATGTTATCTTTCTTTTTAGAATGGTTGGTGAAATGATTTTTGCACATTAACAAACCCTATGTTTTTTCTCTGATTGAGGTTTAGGCATGGTTGTTGTTCTTGATTTTGTTGTTAGTGGATTATTGGGGGTTTATGTTTTGTTGTTCATGTACTAATTTAGAGTTTATATTTTTTCGTTCAAGTTTAAGATATTTGGGGTACTAATTTGTGATTTTTAATGTCAGTCAGTGGATTATTGGGTGATTGTTGCATTTTGAGTGCATTTCAGTATAATATATTCGATATTACCTGGCTCCCGAATCGTATGACTAAACAGAATACATGAACCTTGGTATAAGACTGATATGATAATTTTTTTATTATTGTTAAAGGAACTCTTCAGTAGAAGATTGACTTGATTATTTTTGTTATTACTTATTATGATTAATGAGTTTGGATCTTCTTAATAGTTGTTAATTCTTTTTACATGTAATGGTTTTGTAATATTGTTTTACCACTTCTAGCAATAAGTTTTGTATTGCTAGAGCTGTTGTTTTTTATAACTTTTAATTTTTTTTTGTTATTGTAGGACCAAATTCAAATGGTGTCCATATTTTTAAGAGTGTGAACTTCTTTAGGGTTAACAATTAGTCAAATTAGTGCAACATCTCAGACTCATACGTTATTTTCTCAACGTGGGGCATTTGATACCAAACCTGTGAGGACCCCTAGACTTTGTTTTTCTTATAAATATATATTTGAAGAAGTGGAAGCGCCACATATAGGGAAACATTTGGTTTCTTTTTTGTAGGGACTTTACGTTATGTCATAACAAAGAAGTGGTAGCGCCACATATAGGGAAACATTTGACATTTTTTACTGGTGTGAGTTGCAAGTTCATGCTCCCCCTAGGCAATTGACTTTTTTTTACTGGTGTGAGTTGCAAATGTGCAAATATACAAGTTCATGGTTAACGTATCCATATTACATGACTATCCAGAACTTTTCAATTTTAAGCATCCATATATTGTAACACTCCAGTTGACACGGTATAAATATAAGAGATTCCATTTCATACCATAACTCTCCTCTCTAGCATACTTTTGTGATCGAGGATGGTGGAATTCTTTGGAATAAATTTTAGGCTAATTTAGTCAATGAAATCAACTTGCTTTAATGGATATAACTATTACCGAACCGCTTATACATTATAGTACCTCGAAGAAAGTATATTGTTTAATGCCCATTTTAAGATTGGATTATGTGTTTTTTATTTCTGTTCAATTCTATGTTTCTTCTTAATTGTAACTTGCAAAAAACCCACATGTAGCCAAGTGAGCAGTTGAATCGGGATGTTTGGTAGAGGCTAGCATGGTCATTTCACTAAATGAAATGCCTAGATTATCGTTCTCTTGGAGCTTGGACAAGCAACATGAGATAATTAGGCTCATTAATACTGACATGACACAAATTTTTATATAGAATGACAGTTAAATTGTTGGTCTGTGAGACTCTAGACCTCTAAAATGTGGGTCACGGTAATGGATCAAAGTGTGAGCAATGTCAGGAAGAAATAAGGCTGAGGTGAGGTTGTCTCATTAAGGATTCGTGACCAATGTCTTACTATTATTTTAAATTATATGACTTGTATTTACATTTCTCTATACCATTATATTAAACGTTAGTGGCGAAGAAGATTTGACAGTCATAACTGGGAAAATATATAAAAATTACTGAGGTTCATATTGTACTTAGTATATATTGTGTCCATACTGCATAAAACACACACACTAAAGTTTAAACTTTGAAACATGGGTGACATTTGTGTGCGTTGAAATCATGAATAAAGAGCTGGTGCTTGCTTAGCTGAAACTGCAACAAACGTTAAGACTTAACTACAGTTATGCCTCAAAATAGTAAAATGTGGAACTTGCTATGGTTTTAGCTATATGCATTGAGTTTGTATGTTAATTTACCTATTCCTCTTAGCAGCTGCCATAATTGTCCCTTATATATTTTAATAGGGATTACCATATTGTATCTTTTGTCAAATTGAGTCTTGAACACACATACTGATCCATTACTTATTTTTTGTACATTATTCGATTACAATCATTTAATTTTTGGAGAATTAAGTGATGAATAGATTAGTTTCCCTATTCGTTTAATTGCCGTAATGATGGAAAACTTAATATTCGCTCTTTCTGGTCATTCTAAGCACAATAAATTTTACTTTAAACAAAATTTGCAGCATGAGTTTTTATGTAAAGTTTTAATTATGTTTTGAGTCACCTATTAGTTGCTTCATCTACACATTTGAAAGCTTCAAGTTCATTTTTATTTATACGTTTTAATACACCTTCAGAAGCTTCATCTCCTATTATGGAAGATTATAGGAATCCTCTATCAACAAATTCATTAACATAAAAAATTACCACAATGTTCTCTAAACAGTAATTGGCATGTACCCTTGATATCATATATTGTAATATTTCCTACCTATTTGATTGTTGTTCTATTTGTGGTAGGAATATCCTAGGTTCCAGGAAGACCCAAGATAATTAAACTCCATCCTTAAATGAGCTTCAAGTTCGAGCTCGGGTTGTTTGCTTAGTCAATGAGCCGAATCTCGACTCAAGAAATAAAATTCGTTCATTTCTGCTTTAGGAGACTACATGAACTGAGTTCAAATCGTGCCTAATTGAGCTTGATTTTTCAAATGGGCTTCAGCTCAATTCTTTTGCTTAACATATGACCCGAGGTCAATTTGTTCATGAATAGGCGAGTTCCTTTTCCACCTAAAGGATAAGGAATGCAATCAACTTTTGGAGTACGGTTATATTGAAAAATAGAATAAAAGGGAGTATCTTCTTTGAGAGAAAATCCTTTAGGATTTGTATATGTTTTTATTCTTTTGCACCCCAAACTAACAAACCTTGACTTTATGTAGGGGAGGATTCTTCCTGAAGTAGCGTATTTACGACTTAATGAATCCGAAATTGGTCTTCACCTTAAGGTTGGTTGGCTTCTCTGTCATGGAATACATATTTTCTCACACTATTTGAACTTCAAGTTTACATTTTGTTTATGTTTTCCTTTTTTATTTTTTGTTTTCAGATCATTATTTTTGTATACAGGTTGTTTCTAAAATCAGATATGTATTAGAATTACATATGTGTTTTTGGGGTAAACAACATGTTTTTGTTTTGTTATCATTTCATTATTTTTTTGTAAAAATGGTTTTCTATACGCATTTTTTGTTCTCACTGAGCATTCTATTCATCGTGATGTACATTCTGTCATAAGGGTGTTTTTTATTCCTCGCATCCAAAGGAGATTTTGTGCTAGATCCTCGAAGGAGAAATTTCTAACATGTGAATATGCTCAATTTTTTTTATCAGAAGTTTGAATATTAGGATGCGCAGCGTAGAAGTGATAATTAAAAATGACTTTAGATACAGAGGGAATAGCGGGTCTACATTTGAGTTTGATGATAGGTTCCATAACAATATTGAGAAAGTGGTGGCACTTTCCCCTGGGCGGTACAATGGCAGGAGAAGGTGCGGTGTCATAAAGATTACATCCAGTAATGGGAGGAGCACCGGTGTGTTCCATTCAGTAGATTCATAAATGGTTGTTTTTATCTTTATCGTCCAACAGTTTATATGGTTTCATATGGCACATGGATTGGATAAATCTTCAGGAAATGCTTTCGGCCTAGAATCCTCTGTATGCAGATATGTCAGCAAGTCCAAGTTGTTCTTGATGATGCCAAGTCCAAGTTTATGAGTTGTAATTATGACTTCAATTCTTTGAGTCCTAATTATATATTATTATTATTATTATTATTATTATTATTATTATTATTATTATTATTATTATTATTATTATTATTATTATTATTATTATTATTATTATTGTTGTTATGAATATTTTATTATTGTTTTTCCATTTATGAGAATATTTTATTATTTGTTCATTCATCTTATTGAGAGTGTACTATACCATATAAAACCATTGTCCCATTACTCTTAACTTTCTCAGTAGTGGATTCTTAGAGATATAATGCCAGCATCTTAAAGTATTGAGCTTTTGTTATAACTTTTTTTTGCTATTTTTGCAGGTCGTTAACATTGGATTTCCTTCTGTTGCTCCATTATTTTGTAATTTAAACCGGTTGGAGTTGGACATAAATTGTTATGACTGGCATGTGATGCGATGCTTTCTCGAAAACTCAAATAACCTATAACAGTTGAGATGGAAATACAGTATGTCATTAAAATGATTTTACTTATTTTTATACTATTTAAAGAACATTTGATTCCATTATCAAGAGGTGTTCAATGCCTGTGAAAGTAATATACCGCAGAGCGATCCGAAGCACGTGCCTAATTTTTTTTTGTTGTGCCTAAAATTAATTTGGTTTATTTATTCATGTGGTTGCAATAATGAATTTGACATGGTAAGATATATTCTGAAGAATTCACAAGTTCTAGAGACAATGACGATACTACAATCAAGTTATGATAATGGTTGTGCTAAAGACCGGAGGTTTGATTTTCTCAATATATTCTGAAGAATGCAAAAGTTCTAGAGACAATGACAATGATGATACTACAATTAGTTCATGAATTGGATTCAAGACACAGATCCACTGGAAAAGGTTTTACAAATGAATCTCAACAGAAAAATAATGACGATGAGACAGGGCCACAGGCTATGGTTGAGAGATTTGAAGATACTCCTGTAGAAAATTTGTTGGAAGTTGATTGTGCACTAGGAGGTGATTTCTTGGAATTGAATGATCTTACTGATCCATAATCACCTTCTTCAAGTTCATACAATTCAGCATAAGGTCGTGGCATGTATTTATCTTATGTAACTCTATATGAAGTTGTTGTATGTGTTGGTACTATTGAATTAATGGAGAATTTTATCATAACCTGTTTAGGAACGAAGTTTATGGTATGATGTGTGAAAGAGTGCGCGTGCGTTCAAATAGAGATATTATTTAATTAAACACATTTTTACCCAATAAAACCCTAAACATGAAACTAGGTTGGATTGAATACGATGTAAAACATGCTAGTACGATCAAACACACACAATTGAGGAAAAATCCCCCAAAGGGGCAAAACCATTTATTTTCATTATAATATTGTAACATACAATTTCTCGGATTACAATGAAAATACATTGACACAGATTTACCCGCAGGCATCGGATCTGTAGTCGGCGGCTGGAAGTTTCCCTTTCCAGGAGGGAAGCAATGAAGAAGAAGTACGGTCTTCTCCACAAGGGTATGAACAGACACACAAATGTGTTCTTGGGTTGCGAACATATTCACAAGGGTTTGGCTTTGTGGTGTGAATCAAACAAGAGTCTTGGGACATAAAAAGATGAAGACTTAGAGTTTTAGGACTCTAAAAATCGTCTATGAAAGTCTTAGAAAACAAACCCCTGAAGTTGGTTTATAAAAGGAAACCTGGGCCGAAAATAACTGAACATGATCTGCACGATTTTATCCCAGGCGAACCGATCTGGATCTGAAGTGGATCGGTCCAAGGTCGGATCGGTTCATTTTTGAAAGAGGTATCTTCGGTTCGCATTTGATCTGGGCTCTACTGGTTCAAGAGCAAGGCGGATCGGTCCGGGTAGAGGGCGGATCAGTCCGGGGGCGGACCGATTCTTTTTCCAAATGAGCGGATCGGTTCCTTTTTAAAATAGGCGGACCGGTCCGGCTATCTAGAATTTTGATTCCTTCCTTGAATTCTTTGATATTCGGATCCGTTGATGATGATCCTATCTCGAATTTCTTCAATGATGTAACGGCGTATGACATAAAATAGAAAATGGATAAAAATGTCCTTATCAATCTCCCCCTATTGTAACACCCCGTATTTTTGTGCATTTAATATTTAATTAATTCAGGACTTTAAATTACTGGTGTGTTGTAATTTTAATTGAATTAATTATGGCAATATATATATTTAAATATTAATCGGGGAGTGAATGGTTAATGTTTAGGAAAATTTATATACTAAGTGAATAATATTAACTTAATTACGTCATTCCGTGTATTAATGACGAGGTATGCACTTATTCCAGCCGGGAGTCGGTATAGACTTAATGGGGTGTGAGATAAGGATTTTTATAAATTAATTCGGATGTCAATTCTGACTGGGCGGTTGAGTCCGTATGGGTCGAGATAGTCAGAAAAGAGTACCCGGGGGTAGTAATTGGGTCTTGGGGTATTTTTGGGCATAGCCGGGCCCACACGGGGTGAGTTGGGCCACTTTAATTAAGCCCATTAGGTGAAAAACGGGATTAAGGGTTTTTAACCTAATGGGGAGATTAGAAAATCAGCAGCCATCAAATTCTAAACCTAGGGTTTGAGAGGGGATTTGGGGGAAAGCAAATCAAGAACAAATTGGGAGCTTTTGGAGCCAAATTGAGGGACTCCGCCAACGAAATCAGACACTACGAACACTTTCAGGCAAGTGGTTAACTGTTTTTGATTCTTAAAGCATGATAATCAATTTATATTATAGTGATGTGGATATGAAAATCCGTTTTTGGGTGTAAATGGGTACAAAATGGGTTTTTGTTTTTTAAATACTTGAATGAGATTCAAAGTAAGATTTAGATGGGTGATTGAAATCTGAATATGTATTTATGATTTGAATGAGAAATTAAGAATATAAAAGAGTGGAAATCGAATCTGGAAATTGGGATTTAAAAACAGATAATTAAATTTTAGTGAGAAAGACCCATTTCGAAAATTAAGAGATAATTAGAGGGGTTGATTAGCTTAATGATCTCTATGATGAGTAGGATGTAGATTGACCATGTGTAGAGGATGGGATGATGTGATTAGAGGTAAATTATGGTTTAAAAACCTTGAAATTCGTTAATGGTGGAAAACAGGGGGGAGAAGAGCTGTAACGAAGGGGTCGATCGATCGATCGTGGGCATCGATCGATCGACGATGGGAAATCCTGGGCAGTTCGGCCTGGGTGAAGTATAAGGGGAAAAATTAATTAAATTTAACTCCCAAGCATTTATTTAGTGATAAATAAATATGAAACCATTATTCCTAGCAATTATGGGAGAAAGTAATTAGGACTAGGATGACTTTAGGTGGGGCATTCAATGGATGAAATTGAGAGACTTTATTCCAAATAGTGAGGTACGAATCAAGTGTGTGAATCCGGGTATATTGGTCTTGCGACCCTAAGGTAGTGAATTAAGTTTGGAGATAAACTAAATAACTTTGAGTCGGAATATAGGCTCGGGTGAATATTGAATTATGGACCAAGTGGGCGAGTCCGGGTATGTTGGTTATGTGACACCAAAGTATTAAATTAATTATTAAGAGAGAGTAATTAATTTGGAGTCGGAACATAGACTCGGGAAAATATTAAAATAATAAGAGTGTATTAATTAATTTAATTAGAGTCGGTTTGTAGACTCGGGTAGGATTAAATTAATAAGGGTGTTAATTAATTTGATTAGAGTCGGTTTGTAGACTCGGGTAGGATTAAATTAATAAGGGTGTTAATTAATTTGATTAGAGTCGGTTTGTAGACTCGGGTAGGATTAAACTAATGGATGGGATAATTAGTTTTATCAGAATCGGATTGTAGACTAGTGAAGGGGTACTTATTAATTAATGTGATAATTAATTATATTAGAGTCGGACCACAGACTCAGAATTTGGGTTAATTCATTTAAGTGTAAATTAATTGTATTAGAGTCGAACCACAGACTCGGATTGGTATTAAATTAATATGAGTGTTAATTAATTTAATTAGAGTCGGGCGATAGACTCGGGGAAAATACTATATTAATTGAGGTGTGAATTAATTATATTAGAGTCGGACCATAGACTCGGGAAGAGGATAAATTATTAAGTGAGAAAATTAATTACATTGAGTCGGACCATAGACTCAGGAAATTATAGGCAGTGTACGGGATTTTGAGTATACGGTAAAGTCGGAGTTTATATTATATATATACGGTGTCGTGATAGTATATATATACGTGTATTTATTTTGCGTGATACTAAATACCAGTGACTAGATATTTATTAAATTTATATACTCTACTGCTATCAAGGGAGGTTGCGCGATGTGGGTGAATCCCCTAGCTTGAGGAGTAGGGCGAGTATATCCCCAGGTCATAGCGTCCGGTATATATGGGTGAGGGATTTATCTCACTTTCAGGGAAGGAATATGACCGCCTCCATTTCGTATATTTCGGTCCAAGTTGGTGAGCGATTCTAACTTGGGGAAACTAGGTTTTGTGAGCACACCTAGTGAGATAGCATTCTAGAAGGAATCATCCGGTGAGGGTATACTCGGAAGGATGTATACGCGTATGATATATGTGTGGATGTTAGTAAAGGTACGTATAATATGGTAGTAAATATTATATGTAGGTGATAATACAGTGCGTGATGTATTTACCTTATATAACTCGGGTTACAGTTATATGTTGTTAATTAATGAGAAATTAATTAAGTTAATCATTTGTGGGAATACTACAGTGTGTGATGTATTTACTTTATATAACTTGTGACACGGTTATATGCTGCTATTTAAGAGGAATTTATTTAAGTTAATTGTGAAATAACTTATAATTCAATAATCATTATACTCGGGTTAGAGTAGTATGGCAAGGGAAGGTTATACCAGGACTAGTTGGACGGGGTAATACAACTAGGTGGGGTTAAGGTAACCGGTAGGTGTGCACAATAGTGGAGGGGTGAGAATGTCCACAAGGGAGTGCGACACTAACTTAAATATGAAGCGCATTCATGCATTTTAAATTACTGCAGTTAATTCACTTGCTAAATATTTTCAAAATGTTTTGGGTTCTAACCCTTGCTATAAAACTAATTTCAAAACCTTTTAGGTGTCCAGCCACAGGGACGCCAGGATTGATATTCTATTCCAGGGACACGGAGCTGCGGCATATGTGGATGCTAGCAGGAGTTTGGATTAGACGCATCATTCCTTCATTCCTAGAGTAGGAATCTTATATCAGTTTCAGTTCTATTTAGGGCTTGTCGCCCAGACTTCTCGGTACAGTTTTCAGATGTTGAATTTTTGTATTTTGATTATTTCTTTGGTGGCCGGTGATTTATTCGGCATGTTGTGTAATTATGATTCGGTTCTTTTTCATTCAGTTGTGTGAATGGTTTATATTTTCCGCATGTATTGTTTTTTTTAATTAAAAAGTTAAAAATTGGCACCAGTTTTTGGAATACTAGGTGGTTAGTAAGTTTTTAAAAAGTTTTCGATAGTGATGCTAAGGATGATCCAACTGGGATTCCTGTTTTAATTTGGTATAGGACTGATCACTCGGTATTTTATTAGGCGGGGTGTCACACCTATGTCTATGCCAGTACAAACATAAAAAAAACATCCGAATTATCAAATATCAAAATGCCTATACAAATCTACCGTTCCATGAACCCAAAACTGGAACGATACAAATGAATAAGACTTCATCGTTTGCTCTTCAAGTCTTGAGGAATCTCAATGCTTTTCTCATCAGGGTGTGCAATACAGAGATCATCAAAGAAGTACCTACACACATGAGACAAAGCAAAATACCACAAGACATATCGAGTTTGAAATGAGATACACATAGATACCAAATTATGATGAACATTATCAAATCTCAAAAACTGAAATCAAAACTCCCCCATAATGATAATTCTTTCTCCCCCTTTTTATGAAGTCCCCAAATAGACAAAAATAAGAAATTAAGCAAGCAAAGTCGGGGTGTCACAAGGAGCAAACTACTTTTTTTTATTTTTCAAATTTTTCTCACAAAACAAAAAAAAATCACACCATGAACGAACACAAAACAACCAAGTCGATGATAGCGGAAATGAATGGGTGTGATCAAATTCGATAGGAAAATCAATGCATACAAACATGACATATATGCACGATGAATATTGGATACTCCTAACGAATGAACTCAAATGCTTACTTTGGTGTAACAAAAATGGAAATAAGAGACATTGACTCTATCAAATCGACAAATCAAAGCTCACTGTGATTTTCACACCAATAACGTCCAAAACAATTTCATGCTTTTTCAGGACTTTCAACGAAGTGCAAACCCGTTTAAATTTTCCAACCAAATTCCCTCAAATATATTATTTTTGTAGAGGTAATCTAAATTCTCAAACTTTGGAGAATTGATGGTGAAACCTAATGGCCCATATTTGGCATGCATTGATTTTTATTGCCTTTAAATTTTTCGGGCTCTTTTAACCTCTTTGGACCTCGAATAATAAAATTCCTCCATTTTTTAGGTCCTTCCCCATTTCCAATAATCACACAGTCTCACCAAAAAGGGTTTTTACATGCATTCCAATCTTGTCAAGTTTTATCGCATATTGTACGTTGTATAGACAAAATTGAGATAGACAAGTACAATAATCAAATATAACCGTGCATGTGTGCAATAAAGGAGATCGGAGTCAAACATGTAGAAAGATATCACTAATCACATCTCAAAGACTACAAACAATGTAAAGCACATGGATGAAGTAATGTAGCGTCTCAAATCTCTATCAAACAGTCACATGGATAAATGGAATGAAATTTTGACTCGACTATCTTAAATGCACATCCATAAATGGTGCAATAAAAATCTTTTTGGATTTTCAAAAAAATTATCAAAATAAAATCTTTTTGATCTTTTCTAAAATTTTATAAAAAGAAAATCTTTTTGGATTTTTCAAAAAAAAATTAAAAAGCAAAACAAAATAAAACAAAGCATATGATACAATCTAGTAATAGGCATCAGATGATATGAAAAGGACAATGAAATCTATGTTAGATAAGGACCAACCCCTCAGTCAACTGTACAAATCCCCAAAGACTTCCTAAGACTCTCGAATCTAAGGGTATTTAAAGGTTTCATAAAAATATCGGCTAACTGATGGTCGGTGAGAACGAAACTCAGGGATACGACTTTCTCCTCAACTAACTGACGTATAAAGTGCTCGCGTATCCTGATGTGCTTTGTGCGCGAATGCTGGACTGGATTGCGGGTTATGTGTATCGCACTCGTGTTATCACAGGAAATGCTCATGGTGTCCTGTGAGATCCCATAATCCTCCAACATCTATTTCATCCACAAGAGTTGCGTGCAACAACTCCCGACGGCGATGTACTGAGCCTCTGCAGTGGACAAAGAGATGGAGTTTTGCTTCTTTCTCAACCAGGCGACAAGATCAGAACCAAAATAGAAACACCCACCAGAAGTGCTCCTAGAACCATCTACATCCTCAGCCCAATCGACATATGAAGAGGTGGACAAACGATCATTGGTATCAAAGGAATACCAAATACCATATGAGAGGGTCCCACTCACGTATTTGATAATACATTTTAGAGCGACTAAGTGTGACTCTTTCGGGGATGCCTAATATCGCGCACACACTCCAACACCAAAGGCTATGTCGGGACGACTGGCAGTCAAGTAGAGAAGACTACCTATCATACTCCGATACAAGGTTTTCTCTACGTCCTTGCCTGAAGTGTCCTTACTAATCTTGATAGAAGTACTCATAGGTGTACGTGCATGCTTAGCGGAGTCTAAACGAAATTTCTTCACTAGGTCTCTAGTTTACTGAGATTGGGAGATGAACATCCCATCTTCTAGCTGACGAACCTGGAGACCAAGGAAGAAAGTAAGCTCACCTACCATGCTCATCTCAAACTCACTTTTCATCTCCTCCTCAAAGTGGTGAGCATGCTGAGAGCACGTGGATCCAGAGACTATGTCGTCCACATAGACCTGGGCAACCAAAATAGCACCGTTATCTCTCCTGACGAACAACGTCATATCAACTCCCCCTCTCTTGAAGCCACGGGCTTAGAGATAGGAAGTAAGCCTTTCGTACCAAGCACGGGGTGCTTCCTTCAAACCATATAAGGCTTTTCGCAAATAATAAATGTGCTCAGGGTGCTTGGGGTCTTCAAACCCTTTTAGTTGTTCCACATAAACCTCCTCCTACAGAATGCCATTAAGGAAGGCACTCTTGACATCCATGTGATATAACTTAAAGTGCATATGACATGCGATCGCGATTAGTAAGCGAATGTACTCAGGCCTCGCAACAGGAGCAAATGTGTCCCCAAAATCTACACCCTCTATCTTTGTGTAGCCTTGAGCGACCAACCTAGCCTTGTTTCTAATTATGGTACAATTTTCATCAATTTTATTCTTGAATATCCACTGGGTACCTATCACATTCGTCTCACTAGGTCGGGGGACTAGTTACCAGACATTGTTCTTTTTAAACTACAGCAACTCATCCTGCATAGCTGATATCCAGTGTTCATCCTTAAGAGCTTCTTTATGATTCTTGGGTTTGACTTTGGACGTGTAGCAAAAGTGGCTAACGACGTTCTCTAGCTGAGCACGAGTCTTGACCCCAAGACTGGGATCACCTAAAAAGGAGGCAGGGTCATGAATCTTGCGAACCCAAGAAGGTGTGTCTCCTAACAAAGGAGTAGGGTCCACAAAGTGTGGGTGAGGGACAAGTAAATCACTGTCAGAAGAGTCCTCATCCTCACACTGAAGGTTAGGATCAATAACCATCAGAGGTTCGTCATCTTGCACGGTGACGTTTATTGATTCCATAACCTTAGAGCTCTTTAGGTTAAAAACTCGGTATGCTCTACTATTCGATGAATAGCCTAACAGTATTCCCTCATCACTTCGGGAGTCAAACTTTCATAATTGCTCTCTATCCCGTAGAATGTAGCATTTGCTCCCAAAAACACGGAAATATGCAAGGTTGGGTTTCTTGCCAGTCCACAATTCATAAGGCGTCTTAAGTGTGTGTGGAAGCAGGTAAAGCCTATTCACCGTGTGGCATGCAGTAGACACTGCCTCTGCCCAAAATCTCCTAGAAACATTACGACCTAGAACCATAGATCTAGCCATTTCCTGGATCGTCCTATTCTTTCTCTTAATAATCCCGTTTTGCTGAGGAGTCTTCATAGCAGAAAACTCATGTTTGATCCCAAGGCTATCACAGTAGACATCCACTTTTGCTTCCTCAAATTATGTGTCGTTGTCACTAGGTATCCTGTTAATAGTGACTCCGTGTTGATTTTGCAGGATACGGCACTTGGTCGTTAAAAACTCAACAGCATCGGATTTCTCCCTCAGAAAGCCTACAATAGAGTATGTGGAGAAATCGTCTACCATCACGAGGATATACCTCTTACCACCCAAACTCTCAGTATGAGTAGGACCCATAAGATCCATGTGAATCAGCTCAATTACTCAGGAGGTAGTAATGGAATGCAACTTCCTATGAGGGTTCCAAATTTGCTTTCCCAACTGATAGGGTCCACAAATCATGGAATTTAACTTTCCAAGAGATGGTAAGCCACGTACTAGGTCCTCTTTGACTAAACGAGTCAAATATCTAACATTCACGTGACCTAGACGTTGATACCATAAATCCATATGAGTGATCGTAGCGCTGTTGCAGACAAGTGAGGAAGTGGGCACATTCCCATAGCAATTATACTCGATCCCGACCCCTTGTATTAAAAGTTTACCTGCTTGATTGTAGACATTACACGCATCACGGTCAAACTTTACTACAAACTCTACGTCGCACAGCTGGCTAATGCTGAGAAGGTTTGCTTTCAAACCTTTGATGTACAAAACATTCTCTAGCTTAGGAAAACCTGGTAACTCTACAGTACCTCGTCCTACAATGTTAGACTTGCTCCCATCTCCAAAGGTGACTCTACCTTCCTTATATTCCTCTAGTTATGTAAAAAAAGAGACATCACCTGTCATGTGTCTGGATCACCCACTATCAAAATACCACTGTGAGGTATTATGATCTTTGAGAGCAATATGAACAACAAGGGCTTTCTTATCTTTCTTAGGCACCCAAGAAGTAGTAACCCTTTGTTTACCCTTGTTGTTGTTGGTTTTAGCTGGAATATGAGAAGCATTCACAGACGGCAAAGACATCCGTCGGAATTCCTCCATCAAACTCAGTGATGTGGCGGATAAAAACTCAACATCGCACTCAAAATCATTTAAGTCAAAATCGCACTCAGAATCTGACGAGTTTGTCTCTCTTTTTCTATACGATTATCCCCTCTTTCTTCCTGACCCCTCACTCTTTCTCTCTTGGGCATTAAGTGCAATTCCCTTATCTTTAGTCTTAGCAGTTTTAGGAAACATGTCAATTTCATATGTTTGCAAGTCTCCTACGAGTTCCTCCAATTTTAGCATATTTAAATTGCCGATTGAATTTAGTACAGTGACTTTAGGGATAAAACGCTTAGGCAGAGAACGAAGAATATTTTTAACAACTCTAGCATTAGGGATATGTTAACCAAGATTAAAGTTAGCATTAAGAATGTCAGAAAGCCTAGCATAAAAATCATCAAAACATTCAGTTTCATGCATGGTGATGGTCTCAAATTGAGTTGTTAAATTTTGTAGTTTAGACTCTTTTACAGCATTCGTACCCTCATGGGTAAGTTGAAAAACATCCCATGCCTCTTTTGACGTGGTGCACGTCATTATACGTCAGAACTCGTCAGGAGTGAAGCATCCGGAAATGGCATTTAACCCTTTAGAATTGAATGACGACCATTTAAATTCTTCTTCAGTCCATGAGGTGACAGGTTTTAAATTAGTCACATTTTCAATAGTGATGGAGGGAGGAGTCCGCCCTCTTTCAACCAAAATCCGGACACGTTCATCAATGGATTTTAATGTAGATATCATGCGGACTTTCTAATATGCATAGTTTGTCCCGTCAAAAATTGGCATTTTATTATATAATTTCTCCATTATGAACACACTTGTTATCAAAAACTAATTTTTTAGAAAATTGATATCTTAAAAAAAAATTGCGGAAAATTACACTGTAAAGTTGTGTAACTGGCTCTGATACCAATTTGAAAGAGTATGTGTGCGTTCAAATAGAGATATTATTTAATTAAACACAGTTTTACCCAATTAAACCCTAAACATGCAACTAGGTGTGATTGAATACGATCTAAAACATGCTAGTACAATTTAACACACACTATTGAGGAAAAATCCCCCAAAGGTGCAAAACCATTTATTTTCATTATAATATTGTAACATACAATCTCTCAGATTACAATGAAAATACAGTGGCACAGAGTTACCCGCAGGCGTCGGATCTGTAGTCAGCGGCTGGAAGTTTCCCTTTCCAGGAGGGCAACAGTGAAGAAGAAGAAAGATCTTCTCCACAAGGGTATAAACAGACACACAAATGTGTTCTTGGGTTGCAAATAGATTCACAAGGGTTTGGCTCTATGGTTTGAATCAATCAAGACTCTTGGGACATAAAAAGATGAAAACTTAGAGTTCTAGGACTCTGAAAATCGTCTATGAAAGTCTTAGAAAACAAACCCCCGAAGTTGGTTTATAAAATGAAACCTGGGTCGAAAATAACTGAACATGATCTGAACGATTTTATCCCAGGCCGACTGGTCCGGATCTGAAGCGGATCGGTCCGAGCTCGGGCCGATTCATTTTTGAAAGAAGTCTTTTCGATTCGCATTCGATCTGGGGTCTAATGGTTCAGGATCAATGCATATCAGTGTGGGTAGAGGGTGGATTGGTCCGGGGGCGGACCGATTCTTTTTATTAATGAGAGAATCGGTCCGGTGCTGACCGATTCCTTTTTAAAACAGGCGGACCGGTTCGGCTGTCCAGAATTTTGATTCCTTCCTTGAATTCTTTGATATTCGGATCCGTTGATGATGATTCTATCTTGAATTTTTTCAATGATGTAACAGCGTATGACATAAAATAGAAAATGGACAAAAATGTCCTTACAATGTGACAGATTTGCTGATTGGAATCTGCAGGGGTTATAAATAGTTTTTCAAAAGAGTTTCTTTGGAGACACCAGACTATCTGAAAGATGATTTCCTTTAAGTTTGTTATTGTGTTAGTGTTGTTAAGTCCCACATTGATGGCATTGTAAGTCTCCCCTTCTCCTTCCTCCCATCGTCCCTACAGTAGATATTGTGCTACTGCTTCTACTGGTCTGACTTCTATTACCCAAACAAGTGCTATCGCAGCAGAGCTCCTCCTCCTCCTCTCATGCCAGCAATGTCCCTCATCTCCTTCGGGTCTCTCCCTTGAATCAGCGATTCACAGCAGCAAGCCAAGCCAAGCAGGTAATGTTCGATCTTTTTTTTATTTTTTTTAATTCAATATTCAAGAAGGTTACTTTATACATGTGTGAAGACATTTGAGATAAAAGTGAGATCACATTTAATTCAATATTCAAACCAAGTCTACACCAACTGCACATCCCTTGGGATAAAAGCTTAGCAAACTCCATAAATTCTTCCTCACGATACAATTGTTGCGAGATGTTGCGACCACAATTGTTAACCACAAATCAGTTTCATTTTGCAGTTGCTGTAGATTGTTAAGAACACCTATGACCACAACTCAATTGATTTGTGCTCATCAGTTGATCAAAGAATACAAATGACTAAAATTAATTTTTTCAGATATTGTATTGTAATTAGGTTTTGGTTAGTAGAGTCGTGGGGGCATGGTTTTAAATTTTGTACTTATATATATATACACACAATCCACCTCATCCCCTCTATATCCGGCTTCCCAATCCTACCCACTGGCTCAATTACAACCTAATCGACCCACTCATATGCTTCTCATTTACATAGCCAACAACATCTAGGGAAGAACCATTAATGGTCTAGACCCTTTACTAACCAGCGGACGGATTTTTGCCGAAGGTAGCAGAAGATCAGGTACTGCGTTTATATTTGTTCTTTTCAAAGATTGAATTTTTATTTGTTGTTTGGCTTTAAGCTAGAGTGGATTTTAAATGTCTCGGATTGTTTTTTGTGGTCTTTTACAGATGCCTAAACCATTTCCATAAAAGATCTCAGATCTCAAGATTCTTATTAAGATGATGCTTTTTTTGTCTTGGTGTGAGCTTTTTACCTTATTAAGGTGATAACTTCATTTCCATATATGTTAGTAGGAACTAAATGTGACAAAATCACCTTCAGTATAATTTGATGAACATTTATTGTGCTCTAATGGATATGGTGAGGACCATTTATTATTGATAGAACAGTTCCAATAGTCGCACTAATTGCATTTGCAAATGAATCTTATGATCTATTAATTTTTTTTCTTAATTAGTACCAAGTAGAATGCCTGTCAAGTGTGCGAAAATCAGTTTTCACCATGGTTAAAAATATGTCAATGCGAACCATTGAAAATATTTTATAGACATTAAGATCAGTCACACTATGGGGCGTCACAAGTTTACGAAAATTGTTTGTTTTCACCTTCTTTCCTTTGTATTTCACTCTAATTATTTTTTTCATTTTCATTTAATTACAGGAGCGGTTCCTATGTTTTTGTCAATCGCACTCAGCTTCTCACCACAAGTTTTACGGCCACCATGTTGATGATATCTAACCTCCACTTAAGGCCATCATAGTTGAAATAAGCAATTTGTAGTGCAAAAACAATAAGTTGTATTGATTACTACTCGCTGAATAGTTGATTACATTCTTTTGCAAATTTATAAAGCAATTGATTTGCCAATTGATTGTTCATCCTTAAATACATACAGGAAACTTTGGTTAAATTTTATTTATTTATTGACGCATTGGTTGATGTTTATATGAGGTACAACATATAAAACATTTATACATTTGTTTTGTAAAAAAGTGTTACTTAAAGTTACCCGATTCTATACTTTGAAAATTTACACTTCTAACATATAAAACATTTATTATATATATTATACATGACTTTACGCTTTTCAAAATTATCAGTGTGTCTTCAGGCACGGGCATACCCTAGTATAGATATATTATGATGCACATATATATATATATATATATATATATATATATATGCCTGGCATGCATTGGTCGGTTATTGGGGAGGACTCCTTTCATCATCCGAAACAGTAAAAAAATATAACGCCAAGATTTCATATCCGATTCAGTCCCTTGGTAACATTGGTTGGCCTCATGCGAAGGCTACTGAAGACAAGCCCGAAAAGGCTCTTTTTCTCTCTTTTGAAGACTCACAAGGGCAACAACTTCCTATTGCCACAAAAATATTATAAGGAATTCACTATGTTCTTCATCCTAATGGTTTGGCTAAATTTAACTATCTTTTGTCTGTACAACAAAGAATTAGAGGATTTTCCACTACACTCTCTCGAGCAAGGTAGATTTGAACTATTCTTTCATTGTTCCTTTCTAGATGTAATCCACCATTTGTATTGATATGGATGTCTCAAAAATTTAAGAGATATAATTTTGTTTAATTTATCGATTTTTCTTTCAACGACCATCATGATTGTTATTCTTTGTATGGAACATTGCTTGCACACGATGGTCATTGGGACTCAGCTATAGCTACTTAGAAGGACGTGATACTTTCAAAGGTCTTTGGGTGAGGTCCCACACATGGAAAAAATTATGTCGTATTATAAGTATTTTATACAATGCACAAAGGGAAAAAATTGCATATCAACTTTTTGACTAATATAACTTAATAAATTTTTGTCAATAGATTAGATGGTTTAAGTGCAAGTTCAAGTTAATCTTCTCAAGGTCATGCTGCATGAGAAGTAATTGGAACTAACGCAATTGAAGAAATAAATTGGGAAGGAAAAGTTGCAAAAATGCATGCTACTGAAGATGGCCTTTTTGGATTGGAGGAGGTTAAAGTTCAGTATTGTGTTGAACGCGAGACTGTAGAAGTGGAAGGTAGCTTCAGTGGTTGGCATCACCGGATTAAAATGGATCTAGAACCATTATCAACTATGGTGGATCCCATTGAATTAAGGAAATCTACAGTTTTGAGAACGGTGTTATGGCTTTATCATGGGATATATGAGATCACAATCACTGTTGATGGACATTGGATTGATCCTTAGAGAGAGTCTGCTAGTAGGGGAACCATACAAAACAACATTCTTCGAGTTAATAACTGATATGGCTTAACCTAAGACGCTACTTATTTCACGTACGTTTCACCAAGAAAGAAACGATTATTTGTTGATGACATGTGTTGTGCAATAGAGAAGATCTACTGTGAATCCCACCAGATGAAGGGAACATGAGACATACAGGATTAGGCAGTTTTTGAATTCGCACTCCCATCCTTTTATAACTGGAAGGAAAGGATACAAGTGCTCAATTAAAGTTTCGCATTATTTTCACAATTTTGTCGATGTGTAGTGTATTCTATTTTGTTGAAGCTATATATTCATATAGTGGTGTGTGGAAATGATACATTTTCGATGCAAAATAAGATTTTCCCATTGTACTGGTGTCAAGTAATATGTGCAATAATTGGGACATTTGTTGGTTAACATCAATTTCTTAGATATTATTTCACACAGTTGATGTGATCACTCTGTCTTTGCTGCTAGCTAGGATGGGTATCGCGCATTCTATATATTAATTTATGGGTGTTTTTATCTAAACCATATTCTTCTTTATACAAACCCCGTTTGAGTTATTAGTAGATTAAATGATGAAGTTTAAAATAGACAATAGTACCCCTATCAAAACACCCTGATGAACTGGAACTCGGGGTCTCCAGTCACATGAAATTATGAATTAACATTTTTTACCACATTCATGATGCAATTTCATGGAATTAATTATTTTCAAACCACAACTACGTATTGACCTGCAAAATAAATAATTACACATAAATGCGCATAATTAATGAGATCTAGCAATTAAGATGAGTCTATTTGAGGTATAAATATAACACTTTTGGGTTCTTACCACTTCTTGTACATACATGTTTTATTCTATAAATGATCAAAACCAAATTATTCGATTGTCTAATCAAATCCGATGTTCCAAGAACTTGACACTTTCTTAATTTAATAAGTGGATAGCTTAAACTTTCACACATTATTTTCTTGACTACTTGATATAACCCATCGGGTTGCATTGTACAGATCCATAAAGTCTATCATTCAAGATTATAATTTGGACATCCATTTCCCAAATCTCATAATCGAGATGAGCCACAATGGATAAAAGAATCTGTATATACTTTAACATGGCTACCGGAGAGAAACTTTCCTCATAGTTATTCCTCTTTTTCAAAGTAAACCCCTTCAGAACAAGCCTTCACTTAAAGGTTTCCATCTTCCCATCTACCCATTTTTTTTAGATCTACTTTCATGTGATGAGTTTAAATACATAAAATTCATCTCAATATTCATAATCTTGAGCCAAAGCAACGTATCCTTGACTTCGAGTCTCTGAATTTAGTTCATAGGATCCGATTCTTCTTCCTCTATGATCTCACTAAATTGTTTACCCAAATATACTAATCCATTGGAATAATTCTTGACCCTCCCATTACGATGTAGATCCACTTGTGGTTTAGTATAAGTGACACATGTATCATGATCATTGGTAAAACTACCACTAACGTCTGGAAGTGTATTATCAATAAGAGGTTATGATTCATCCTATATGGGTGGTTTAAAGGCAATTACTTCATTTTTCGTCTTATCTCTTGTAAGATTAACTTACTTGTGGGTTCTTGATCAATTACACAATCTTCCTCAAAGTACCTAGCATTTGTGCTAACAAATACCCTCTAGACCTTAGGACTAGAAATTTGGTCACCCGTGTTTCCTTTTAGGTACCGTACAAAGAGACTTACATATGTATTTGATTCCAACTTCTTTATCTCCTTCTTTAGAACGTGTGGAAGGCACCCCATATCCGAATATTCTCGAATGTGGGCTTACGCCCTACTCATAGTTTCGTGGGAGTCGTTGAGCCCAATTTATAAGGAACTAAGTACAGTAAATATGTAGACGTATATAATGGAAAGCTCATCACAGATCTAAAAATGTTCATAAAAGTCATGCTCCTTATTTCCTCTAAACCATTTTGTATTGGAGTGCTTAGTGTAGACAATTGGTATGTCATACTCGCCTATGATAAATGATTCCCAAACTCTCCCAAGAGCTACCCACGCCCACGATCAGATCGTATGGTATGGATCAGTTTGTTTGTTTCTAATTCTTAAAACCATGTATGACATCAATTTATAAATAATCATGTGTTAGGTTCATCTGAAATAATAATCATGTTTGTGATAATGAGAAAGCAGTAAGTATGCTCTGACACCACTTGTAAGAGTGGAAGGATCTAATACCACTAAAAAAATGCGAAAATAAATATGCTCAGCAAAGATTCCAATTTGACACTGCAAAATTATCTTAAATCAATTTTCTCTTTTTATCCTAAACATATATCTATGTGATGAAACAGATAAATCATACCAAGCATTCAATAAAGACAAAGTTTCAGGAAAAATCCCCTTAGGACAAAACCTTTTATTCACTTTATAATTTATAAATTGCAACCTGTAAACTTTATAAAGGAATCTATAGTAGACGAATCTCCCGTGGGTGACCTTCGTCCATAACTATGATCCTCACAATAATCACAAGACTGCGGTCCTCCTTTAGCCTCAGTATTTGTCTTCAGCACTGAGTCCCCTCAGGTATCACAAGTCAACGATGGAGTACTTATCCACAAGGTGTATGAAAATATACAAAAATTTCTAGGGTTTAGATGAATTCACAAAACTAATTATTCAAGATGTTTGTTTGTGAAATTAAATAGTGTTTTTGCAACACAACAAGTGAAGAACTTTAGCAAAAGTTATGCATAATTGAATATGGAAAAAATCTTAAACAATCTAAACAAAAAATAGATATTTATAGGACGTTCACAAATTTTGAGGCGGCGGCGGCGTTCGAACGATACCAGTCTATCGTCTTAACGAAGTTACCATCTCGTTAAAACGAAGTTCAGTTCGCTTATAACGACCTCTAAAAAACCAAAACAGTAAGCCCTCATTTTAAAACGCATTGAACGACCTTCTAACGACATGTGATCTCATTTGAACGAGCTATCAATCTCATTTGAACAAGAGTTAAAAAATAAAATATTTTATCTTTTCGAAATAGAAATCTCCTATTCATTTTTTATAAAAATAAAACATCCCAAAAATAAAGTCCGTGAATTAATTTAAACTTGGATATGCTCGAGTTCGGTTAGTCGTTATGGTGCATGACCATTTGTAACGGGATACTCCAAACTACCCTAAAACTATGCTATGAACAATATTAGAAAATTTGTTCTTACAAATATCCCTCTTTGGTTATTCCAGTACAAAACAAAGAAACCTAACCCGACATCAAATTAAAATAAAAAATCTCGTATGACAAAAATCCTAAAACTCTTTCTAACCCCTAAACTGAATGGCATAAGTCTATTTGTTTTTAAACTTCTTCTTCTTCCCTTCCACAAAATATGTCTTCATCTGTGTGAATTTAATTTCTATTTAAGTACCTACACACAAAAGACAAAAACACATACCTCGTGATGCATCGAGTTTGAAATAATATCAAATAAATGCATAAATGTATGAAAATCTCCCCCATAAATCAAAATCATTTTAATTTACTCTCCCTCTTTGTTTTTATCCAAAATGGACAAAGAAGTAGAAACATAAACTTTAAAATATATTATCACAAATATAAAGATAATATATCATCACAAAATATATAAATCACGTATGTGTAATGATAATCTCAAAGGCCATCAAAACCAAATATTTTTGAAAATTTTCAATTTTCTTCTAAAAACAACAACTTTCATAAACACAACATACAATACCATATATAATATATGAAAAATATATCAAAGAAAATCTAGCACATATATATAGGTATAATTTATCACAAAACACATAAGCTTTATACACTAGCATAGTATCAATGTGTCTAAATGTGTGGAATTGAATGAATGGGTGTGAACTAGACACAAATGAATACATTCAAGAAGTTGTAATTTATCGTAAAACTTTATCAAACTAAGCTCTAGCCCCAAGTGACAAATAAAGTTGTACTTGATGAACAAAACAAAGCACAATGCATAAAAGACTACATTATTGATGATTCTACAAATCAATAGTGTCGTGACAAAATAAGAATAGTAGGATTCATCGTGCAAACATGTTGATCTTCAAATAAGCACCCTGAAAAGATAAACATGATCATATTCTCTTTTCTTTTCTTTTTCTTTTGAAGTGATTTATTTTGCAAGATCAAACAAACTAAACTATTCTTGTCCCTTTTTAGCAAATTTTGCTCTTCTTATTACCTTAATTTTTTCTCCGGCTCTTTTCAAAGGTGTCTTTCACGGAAAGTCAACCTGTGTTTCTCAACCCTTTCCCGTGTACACTTATATTTTTTCAATAATAAACAAAATGTCATAGGCAACAGATCTTAAATGCACAAATCCCTCATAGTCACATAAGCATGTAGAGGATAAAATTAATGGGAGAATATCCCACCAAACTCAAATGTACATAGTGCAGTTAAAATCCAACAACCTCGTGCATATGTGTGCGGAGGCATATACAAAGTTGAATCCATAAAGTCAGTCAAGTTTGAAATAGCTCCATAAACATGGTTAAGATCAATCTAAGTGTCTAACGTCATAACCAAATGTCCTAGCCACATAAAAATTACGAAGTTAGTTAGATTCAAATAAACTAATATGCCATACCAAATGTGTAAGACTAAAATACACAAAAACTGAAAATCTTTTTGTATTCAAAAAAATTATCAAAATAAATATTTTTATATTTTTCCAATATGATTCAATAAAGAAAAAATATAATTCAAAAGATACACATGTCATAACACCATCAAACATATATCATGAGACATAAATAGAGTATGACAAATAAAATCATGAATGTAATAATCCATAAAATATAGCATGTGAAGCATCATGTGCAAGGATGTGAGAATCAACCAACCTAACATTTAGTGCCTTCAAAACGGATTTTCTAACCCAAATAGTTGTATACCTAACGTGTCGGGTTTCGAAAACCATTGGAACACTAGATTTCAATTTCCAAGGACTTCGTCCAATATCATATGAAAAATGCCTAAGGTAACCTTTCCTACCACAATGCGAACATGTGTAAACTCGAGGAATATTACCTATGTCCTTAGAAGCGGTTGATCCTATGACAACCCAGTCAAAATAATAACGGGTGACCAGCCCTATACTACATTAAATCAGGTATCCCAAATGGATCAGTCTCAACATCAACTGACACTACTAAATAATATAAGGCTAACTACCCAAAATTATTAAAAGTGGATTGTCAAAAATTTAAAACTTTTATTTAACACCAAAACAAAACCAACTATTCAATCATAACCAAAAATACATCATCTAACTATGATGAGTGATATGTGTAAACTCCAATAATAATAAAGAGTACAATAAAATGTCTACAATGAAATACCCAAATATGCTGTTGGGTAACAGACAAGACAATGATCTGAGAAAGAAAATACAAAAGTGTCAATCTACGACACTGGAATATAAACCCTAATATACAAACCGAATCCTAATCTAGATATACAACAGAGAGGCATCGACTAAAGCAAAGTTCCGCAACAGTCCGCTACTGCCACAGCTCGACGAATACACTGGATGGGAGAACATCAATGGCTTCCTTGCATAGGAACACCTAAAGTAATACAATATATACATAGGAGGAGAAAATATAAACGGGTCAAAGACCGAGTTGAAAACATTTTATAGCAAGTGCATTAAAATGCATAATAATTAGAAATGCATTATTACATGATTTAATGGAGTCGCACTCTCCATAATAATCCAACTCACCCCTTCACTAAAGCGCGCAACTTAGCGTATGCACGTGATCTCCAAATAAATGCCCAAATCTAATTAGGCAATTAAATCTAACTAAAACCCAATCTGAATATTCAATTAAAATCATCTAACTTATCTCGCAGTCTACACTTATCTGAATTCCATCTAAATCATACTTTAACTTTTAATGTTAGGGTTCTCTTTCATTTATCCACTTACTTAACATATAGGGTTTATATACCAATTTTCCAATCCAACATACAATAAACGTAAACATCTTCTTTACTAGAATTTCATATATTCTAGTTATGCCAACAATATACAATTATATAGATGAGTTATTAGCATCTAAGTGCTAAGGACTAAACTTACTCCCAAGTCTCAATAGTGCACTACGTTTCGTGTGTGGGACGTCTCGCAAAAGAGAAATCCAAACAAGGACCCCCCTCCCCCCCCCCCCCCCCCCCCCCGTTACACTACTCCTGGTAGTACTGATCATCAAGATTCATTATGTCCTCAATGCATGATGCATGTAACCCAATTTCTTATTATTCCAATTTTAATTAACTATTATTCTTAATTCTCAACATTGTACTGCGTTTCATGCGTGGGACGTCTCACCGAAGTGATATCCAAATAAGGAAACCCCCCCTCCCCCCCCCCCCCCCCCCTTTACACTACTTCTGGCACTGTCGATCATCAAGAAGTATATATATATATATATATATATATATATATAAGCATTAACGACTAACTTCTCCTGACTTTCCAACATTACACTGAGCTTCGTGCGTGGGACGTCTCGCCGAAGCGAAATCCAAACAAGGAACCCCCCGATACACTACTTCTTGACAATGTTGGTCGTTGAGGTCCATTATACCCAAGATACACGAATAACCAATCATATCTATAATATAATAACCATCCAAACGAGCTATAACTCGAGGACGCAGGTTCATAATGCAATCATCTTTCAGTTGCCCAAACCACGTAGCGAACTGGGAACCACCTGATGGGGTTCAACGGCATCCACCTCGTGATCAATTCACGCACACAACGTCCCGGGAAGCGGTCATAGCTCCTAACCGGCAAGTGATAACGACACATACTCACAACTTCTCACCCCCAAAATAATATTGTATATCACATAATAATCACCATGGACAACTATGACCTGGGGAATATCCACACCCTGCTCATCGAGCCAGGATGCTCACCCTCATCGTACACAACTTCCCAATGATAGCAAGGAGGGGGTATGCTTCACTATATATATATACACCATCATATAAGTTATACATACATCATCACATCATATAAAGACATACCATCATATAAGGTATACATGTCACATTATTTGTATATTCGTAGTACGCACTTAGGCGTAGTTGAATTATTTTCATTGTTTAGTATAACTCTCTCTTTTGATATACTAACCATCAATTCTCACACATCTTCCCCACTTAGTATAGACTATACTATTTCTCACTTGAAGTTTTCGCATCACTTCATAATTATGAATTGTCTCTCAATTCTATTTATGTTAAGGATACTCTCTACCCTAATGCACATCAATTTGCCTTTCTCATTGTGTGAGACATCTCCCAAATAAAACATCATTAAGGATATTTCTATATCCATATGCACATTTAGTAGCATTCACACTTCGCCATCCATAATATGGTTCAATTAATCATAATAACCTTTAAAGTTATCCCAATTGGGATTGGATACTAAATTCAATATTAATAAACGCATTATCTCTCTCATAATTATCTCCAAATAGAATCTTCAATGATAGTGGGCTTCCCCTCTTAGAATATACTAAAATCTCTAATCGGTATTTCCTCAATTTAAGTCAATATGACTCCAATAATTTCTTATAAGAGAAACTCTCTAAAAGTCTTCAAAACATACTCCACATATCTCCTATAGAGGTCCCAAATCGATAACCTCAAACAAAACGGAATGAAACTCTTCCTAGAAAAACATCCCTCGAAAAGCCTATTTCCGAATCGATTCGGGCCAATTCTGAATTGATTCAGCCCTGCGAATCGATTAGGGCTTCAAGGCGAATCGATTTGGGTCCTAAGAACTGGGACTCTGTCTCAGGCCGAATCAATTCGGCTGGGGTCCGAAACAATTCGGTCACTCAGACCTGGGCAACTGCATATTTCCGAATCGATTTGGTAAGGGGCCGAATCGATTCGGCTCTGTAGAACTCCGAGAATGGATACTTTTTAGTAAGGTAAAAATCCCAAAATTCATTTTAATCATCTTCTCTTCATTTCCTTTCAACCCAATCACATATATAACATTAATATTCATCCAAAAACACTTAAACTAATTTCTAACCTCAAATCTAAGATCTACATAACAAGTCTAAGATTTTACCCAAAAATTAGGTTTTGATAAAATAAACCTAAAACCCATAAATTTCATCCACAAATCAGGCAATAAATGGTACACAACAATTATTTACCAAGTTTTATCACTTGCCTCGGGTTCGTAGGGTCTGATTCGTCCTCGATATCGCGTGTTGGCCGAAAATCTCCACTTTCTCTCTCTTTTCTCCTTCTTTCTCTTTTTCGTTCTTCTTCTCTCTTTCTTTCTTTCTATTTCTTTTTCTCTGTTTGGAGAATTAATCTCCCGTAGGCTTAATAAGCCTTATCTCCCAAGATACACAACTTTAAATGATAATACACACTTTAAATGACTCGTTAACTTTAATTCGAGTCAAACTAGCTTAAAATATTTCAAAAACTAAATAGACCCCAAGTACAGTCATTTTGACATTCTCGACCCTTCCGGAAACAACTACACCGACAGAATCGCTATTCGAAACACTTTCCAACAACTTCAAATTTTGACCTCAATTACCAATTTAATAATTCTCCAAATAAAATAATATTTATTTCTCCCAGAATAAATAAATAGCTGTCCTAAAACCTCGGGTTGTTACAAACATCCCCACTTACAAAAATTTCATCCTCGAAATTTAGCTAAGCCTAATTATCCAAAGCTCAACTAGTTCCTACTACACTCATCCTCGCTAATCCTACACCTAAACCTCTAACTTCCCATGATGAATTTATTTTAAGTTGATTTTAAGTTTTAAAGAACCAATTACCACAACTAGGACGCCCATACACCCTTTATTCGAGCTATTGCTCGTACCAATCATAATGAAGCTTCATTTGCCTCCAAAGTTCCATAATCCCATAGATATATAATTTATACTAGCATACTAATAGAGTAAAATTTTTGAATGGTCCAAAGAAATAACTCCTCTCAATTCCTGACATTTGCCACTTTCGTGCGGGGGACGTCACGCAAATGCGAAATCCAAACAAGGAACCCTCCCAATACACTACTATGTAGTGACGTCGGGGATTGAGAGTTTGTTAAATTCGAACTAGAGTTTGAAAATATTTTGGTGAAAAATCATTTTGAAATGGCCCAAAGGGCATGAAAAGTTTGATTTTGAAAACAGTTTAAAAAAATTGGCTTATATCTTACAATATTCATATAAAGTGCCTTATGTCCATAGCACAAGGTCTTAACAATCATCATACATATAACAACATATATCTCACAAAAATTAGCATAATCATGAGCTAAACTTTCCTGCGTCCCAACAATCCACAATCTTTAAACTCTTTTCAGTAATGATATCTCCTATCATATTTATATATTGCCATTTATTTGGGTCATCCATAGCTGGAATACAACAATTATATAAGTCTAACATGACTATATAAAAATAAGAAGTAGCTTTATCATTTCTACTAAACACACAATAATAATTCTTACATTCATAATAAGATTATAGCTCTCTTTGAGCACATCACAAAATTATCTATTCTCTCAAAAGATAATAACATAAGAGCCTCACTTGCTCAAAATTCCCTTCCGGGTCATTACATACAAAATGGGGTTCTAGCACTACCCTTTCATAAATATCTCCCATACGATATATCAAAACTTCATATAGTAATAATGCCATTCATAAAGGAAAATTAACTTACATCATACATCTTTAGTCCGATTGCCCATCCTCATCATCGGACTCCCAAACAAATTCCCCTGGTCTAAAATGACCTCGAATCTGCTGAAGGGATTGCACTTCCAAAATTTCATCAAAACGTGGTCCTTTACCTCTTTTAGGACAATCTCTCTCTCTACGACCTATTTCTTTATAAAAGAAACATATACCGCTAATCCTCTCGACCCAACTTGAGGAACAAAATGTCGTTATGACTCTCTATAGTCCGACTTGTACCCAATCGCATTACTGGCACTCGCTTCACCAAACCTACTTGATGAACTTGAGTCTCCAAAGTTCTTACCCTCTTGCGAACGAAAACGATATTCATGACACTTCAACAGTGCCGCATTCACTACCTCGACGAAAGTCACTAACACTGGGCCCTCTAACAAATGCTGCTGAATTCTCCAATCTAGACCTCAAATAAACTTTGATATACGCTTCTCTTCCATACTTATCTCATCAGGTACTAATTTTTCCCATCTAAAAAAATCTTCTTCATATTCTGCCACCATTCTATTACCTTGAAACACATCCATCGGTTTCCTCCTCATTTCCTTTAGAATTGGGGAAGGAATGTATCTTCGGTCAAAGAGAACCTAAAAATCTGTTATAGGTAAATTATCCCTCTGTTATGATGTGGTGACAAAATCCCACCATTTAAGAGCTGCACCCGATAACTTAAAGGTGGATAAAAATTACTTGTTCACCTCACTACACTCGACCATACGGAATTGCCTCTGCATACTATTCTTCCATTGACTTGTAGCCATTGCATCATCCCCCCCTACAAACTCTGGAGGATACCCCTTACTAAAATCTTCCTTCACTCTTTCCCACAAAGACAATCCTAAATGGGTTTGGGCTCCTAGAATGGCAGGTTGCTGCGCCATCGTAGAAATGGCAGCAGTTACTGCTTGTGCCAAAATATTGGTCATTTGTAGTCATGTTCCTTTGAGGCATTTGGGGTTTCACATTCTCAGCCCCTTTATTTTCCTTGAATGAATGACCTCTCTTCAGTGGCATCTGAAATAAGAACAATTGTATCAGAACGCCTTTCAAATGTTTTCAAATCACAGACGGATATGGACGTGTGAATACAACAGTCCTAATAATAAGGATCTATATCAAGAACGCTTACGGAAGATCGTAGTAATGTACACAGATCCTAAAGACACTAGAACCTGATGCTCTGATACCATCGGTGATAACCCGCTCAAAATAATAACGGGTGGACAACCCTATATTACATTAAATCATGTATCTCAGATGGCTCAGTCTCAACATCAATTGACAATACTAAATAATATAAGGCTAACTACCCAAAATTATTAAAAGTGGATTGTCAAAAATTTAAAACTTTTATTGAACATCAAAACAAAACCAACTATGCAATCATAACCACCAATACAACATCTAACTATGATTAGTGATATGTGTAAACTCCAATAATATGAAAGAGTACAATACAATGTACAACAAAAAGTCTACAATGAAATACCCGAATATGTTATCGGGTAACAGACAAGACAATGATAAGAGAAAGAAAATTCTAAAGTGTCAATCTACGACACTGGAATATAAACCCCAATATACAAACCGAATCCTAATCTTGATATACAACAGAGAGGGATCAACTAAAGAAAAGTTTCGCAACAGTCCGCTACTGCCACAGCTCCACGAATAAACTGGATGGGAGAACATCAATGGCATCCTTGCGGAGAAACACCTAAAGTAATACAATATATACATAGGAGGAGAAAATATAAACGGGTCATAGCCCGAGTTGAAAACATTTTATAGCAAGTGCATTAAAATTCATAATAATTATAAATGCATTATTACATGATTTAATGGAGTCGCACTCTCCATAATAATCCAACTCACCCTTTCACTAAAGCGCGTAACTAAGGGTATGCACGTGATCTCCAAATAAATGCCTAAATCTAATTAGGCAATTAAATCTAACTAAAATCCAATCTGAATATTCAATTCAAATCATCTAACTTATCTCGCAGTCTACACTTATCTGAATTCCATCTAAATCATATACTTTAACTTTTAATGTTAAGGTTCTCATTCATTTCTTCAGTTACTTAACATATAGGGTTTGTATACCCATTTTCCAATCCAACATACAGTAAACGTAAACATCTTCTTGTGACACCCCGACTAATTAAATACCGGGTAGCTACTCCTTTATTAAATTAATTCAAAACGCCAAGTTAGCTCAGTTAATAGCATCACTGTCGAAAACATTTTTATTATTACTAACCACCTAGTATTTAAAAAGTAAGTTGCCAAATTTTAATTAAAGTCCGATTAACATGCAACAAGTGTAAAAAGAATAATAACACCATTCACCATAATGAAGTAAATAGAATAACCGTCACATGATATAAATGAATCTGGAGGAAAAACTCCTCATAACACAATCCCATAACTGAAGTAAATAATGAAATACTGAATACCGAATGAATACATGCCAAAGTCTGAAAAACTAAAATGGAAATGTATCTAATAGAATTTGGGCAACATGCCCTACAACTAAGGAATACTGAAATAAGGAATCCAAATGATATAAGTGTCTAAAAGCAAATCCCTGTAGCTTCCACAAGCAGCTACAGCTCGTCATCCAAATGAGAATCCTATGCATGGTGACCTTGTGGCTGGGCATCCAAAATGGTTTTAAAAAAAGATAGATTTGAAAGCAAACGGGTGAGAGCCCGAATGTGGAGATATTTTAAAAACCTCCAAGTGCTTTAAAAACATTTAAAACAGTATATGCAAAGTACATGTTAGGACGTGCTCTCACATGATATACTCACCTCTCGTCTAACTATGCACTCCTAACGTTCATGTACCCATTCATGTGTTATCTCATAACTAACTAAAGAGTTTCTAACACTACTACTCGGTTCACGTTTAATTACCAACCTTAACAATTAAATAGAGAGTTCTACTTTAATTCCCGAATTTCCAATTATTAACAAAACCATTTATTGATAAAAGTTCTCTTTTTATCTTTTCAAAACATTACCATAACTATACTCATAATTTAACATAGTAAATTCCTTCTCATTTAACCGTATATTTTCACAACATAAATATACAATACAAGCACCCAAAGGCTAAACTGCGGTGCACACATACTCTGCTATCCATCCCGGTACATCACGTACATAAGGATCACGCATTCCGAATCTCTCAGGAATCGTTCAGATAACAACATCACAAATAGTGGAGGCGAACACAGTCACCATCACATGGGTCACGCACATACCTACGCTCCCACGATCAGCAGACTTATTAATATCATAATAAATCCTTCTATGACCTATGTTCATCGAGGTAACCAATCTAAATCCGGGCAACACAAGGATACGAAGGCCCTAAGCGAACGTAAACCTCACGTGATAGCAAGTATGGTAGGTATGTCATACACATAAAGTTATATACTAAGCATTCACGCATCTTAGATATCTCGATATTAATAAAGGTATTCTCTACATCTTGATACCATTATTCCAAATTCATATATTTCAAGTGTTCCGATAATATAGTAATTAAATTGTCGACACGTCTCACGTCGTAGTTTCTTAAACTTAAAACCTATCTCAAATAGACTATTAAGTTCCCATTATTCCCACATGTAACATCTTTATACCTAAGGTCTTTACTTCTGCCCCAAAACTTATTTCATCAAATTATTCAAATTTGCACTATTAACCCAAATATTATCTCACATAACGAATTTCATCAATTTAGAATAATTCCTCAAATTAAATAATAATTAAGGTCCAATCTCATAATCATGCCTACTGGTCTTCCTTAAGGTTAAGGGTATTCACAATGTCTTCAATAATATTATTCAAGGGTTAACATCATTAAAATTCAATTAAGGAAAACTTTATTCATTCTGGGAAGGTCGATCGATCGACCTTTACCTTCGATCGATCGATGGTGGTCGATCGATCGATGGTGGTCGATCGATCGACTGAAGAACATCGATCGATCGAACGCACCAGGTCTGTTACGGACTGCTTCGTTTTGCAGTTACAGTTTCGTCCCAAAACCCCATTTTTAAGCATGAAACTACAAGACAAGGTTACTATAACATCATACTATCATCCTACAACAGTATTAACGTTCTAAATTCCATAATTCATCATTAAAAGGCTTAGTTTAGATCAAAACTACATCAAAATAATTTCCAGAATTCTTCCATTCAAGAACATCATTAAACTTCTTCTAACTCCATCTTTAAATCATCAAAGGTTCTATTTAGAACATAAATTTCATCCAAAATAATACTACATGAAATTCCTAACATATTTCCAAGCTTTTAACTTCCAATTTATGGGTCTAAATCATCTTCCAAGAACAATTTCGAAAATTCCTAAACATGAAAACATATCTTGAATCAAATGAGTTTAAATCACTTGCCTTAATTTATCTCTGAATTTGGTGTTGAATCTTGAAGTTAAGTTTGTCCTCTCTCTTTCTTTCTGCAGAATACTTTCCTTCTCTCTCTCTCTCTCAAGCTCTTCCCAAGGTTGAAGATAATGGAGGTATGGAGGTGTGTTTGGTTTTTGATAAGTTGGAATTGTATTTCAACTTCTCCCGTAGCCCATGTTGTCTCTTATTGTAGTTAGTGGGTTAAGTGGGTTAAAGAAATAGTCATATTGTATTTCCAATTTTCGTCACTTTTTAATTCCCAAAAATACAAATTACCGAAATACCCTTTATGATGCCGGTATGGCCCAAAAATACCCCGGGACCCAAACTAAACTTCCGGCTAGTGTTTTCTGACTATCTCGACCCTTCCGGACGCGTTGGCGCACTCAAAATGACCATACGGTTAATGGAACTAAAATTCAATTTTTAATTTAATAATAAAATACCATGACGCGGCGGTCACACGCGTCTCAACAAAATTCCCAAATTGTCGTATTTCAATCTCGTGACAATTTCAATATTACCAATATTCATATAATGCCAAGTATACACATTATAATAAAATACTAACTCACATCTCGTTAATATTTTTATCCATATTAATTTCTAATTAATAAACATTTAACTCAATTAATCCCCAAAAATAAATATCACAGAAAATACGGGGTATTACATACTTCCCCCCTAATAACTGAATTTCGTCCCGAAATTCGGAACTAGAAAGTACCTGGTAAGAATAACTCTGGACAACGTTCGCGCATCTCATCCTCGCGCTCCCATGTGGACACCTCGACATTATGATGTCACCACTGAACACGCACTAACGGAACTATCTTTGACCTCAGTTTTCGGTCACTTCGGTCCAGAATAGCAATCGGCCCCTCCTCGTAGGAGCTATCTGGATGGAGATCAATATCCTCCACAACAATGAGAGAATGAGCCAAATTATCTCTGATGTATTTCCTCAGCGAGGAAATATGAAACACATCATGAATTCGATGCAAATGCTACGGTAACCCAAGTCTATACGCAACCGGTCCGATCCGCTCAATAATAGGAAATGGTCCCACATATCTCGGTGCCAACTTTCCTTTCTTCCCGAAACGCATAATCCCCTTCATAGGAGATACTCTGAGCAAAACCTGGTCCCCCACTTGGAACTCTCTGAAGAATCTCTTCGCATCAGCATAACTCTTCTGTCTGTCCTGAGCTACCCGAATGCGACTCCGAATCAATTCTATCCTTGCCGAAGTATCCTGAATCACTTCCGGCCCAAGTAGTTTGTTGTCCCCCACCTCCAACCAACATGCTGGGGAACGCCAAGGTCTACCGTACAACGCCTCAAATGGAGCCATGCCAATGGTGAACTGGTAGGAGTTGTTGTAAGTAAACTCCACCAGTGGAAGATACTGTTCCCATCCACCATCAAAGTCAATGGTGCACATACGTAGCATGTCCTCCAACATCTGGTTTGTGCGCTCGGTCTGCCCATCGGTCTGCGGGTGGTACTCCGTACTCAACCGCAACTCCGTGCCCATGGCCTGCTGAAAACTCTCCCAAAACCGTGAAACAAATATCTTGTCTCGATCAGACACGATATTTAAGGGCACCCCGTGAAGTCTCACTATCTCTGCAATGAAGAGCTGGGCATACTGTCCCGCAGTGTAGTCTGTCCTTACGGGTAGAAAATGAGCGACTTTTGTCAACTTGTCCACAATTACCCAAATGGAGCCGTGACCCCTCTGCGACGTAGGCAACCCCGTGATAAAGTCCATAGAGATGCTCTCCCACATCCACATCGAGACCTCTAACGGCTGTAGTAGTCCTGCCGGTCTCTGATGATCCACTTTTACGAGCTGACAAGTGGCGCATTTTGAGACAAACTCGGCAATATCTCTCTTCATCCCGCTCCACCAATATTGACGTCTCATGTCTTGGTACATTTTGTCCCCTCCGGGATGTACCGCGAACCGTGAGCCGTGTGACTCTGCCATCACCTCATGCCTCAATTCCTCCCCTTCCGGGACCACCAATCTCCCATTGAAGCATAATCCCCCGTCTGAGCTAACGGTATAGGATTCGGCTCCCTCTGCTAATAATCGAACTATCTGCTCCTGACAGAACGAGTCATTTTGGCTGTGCCTTCACCACCTTCGTGACAATCTGTGGTGTAACAGTCATCGCAGACATGAATGATCGGGCCACTGCATCCTGGTGTCCCAATTCTTTCCACTTTGCCTTCCACACATCTGCCACCTCATCTACCGGTCTATGGCTCAATGCGTCTGCCACCACGTTAGCCTTCCCCGGGTGATACTGGATATCGAACTGATAATCTTTCACGAATTCAAGCCACCTCCATTGCCGCATATTCAACTCCTTCTGCGTGAATAGGTACTGTAGGGACTTGTGATCCGTGAACAGTCGAAACTTCTCCCCCAACATGTAATGTCTCCAAATACGAAGGGCAAATACCACTACCGCTAACTCCAAGTCATGGGTAGGGTAATTCTTCTCGTGAGGCTTAAGCTTACGGGAAGCATAAGCTATGGCCTGACTATCCTGCTGCATTACACCTCCAAGTCCTTGTAAGGACGCATCGGTGTAAACAAGGTACTCAACTCCTGGTCTCGGCAATGCTAACACAGGTGCTGAGGTTAACTTGTCCTTCAACTCATCAAATGCCAACTGACAGGCATCACTCCAAATGAACGGCACACCTTTACGGGTTAGGTGTGTCATGGGACCCGCTATCGTGGAGAAACCCCGAATAAACCTCCTGTAGTATCCTGCTAGGCCCAAGAAACTACGGATCTCCGTCGGTGTCGTGGGCTGTCCCCACTCCCTCACCTCGGATACCTTCCCCGGATCAACCGATATTCCCTGGTCGGTAATAATATGCCCCAAAAACTGAACCTCCTTCATCCAAAACCCGCACTTCTCATATTTCGCATACAACTCATTCTGGCGCAGTGTCTGCAAAACTAGTCTCAAGTGCTCGGCGTGCTCCTCCTCTGTCTGGGAGTAAACCAAAATGTCATCGATGAAGACAGTGACAAACTGATCTAAGAAATCCCTGAACACCCTATTCATCAAGTCCATAAATGCTGCTGGAGCGTTGGTCAAACCAAATGGCATAACCCGAAACTCGTAAGAGCCATATCTCGATAAGAACGCAGTCTTCGAGATGTCCTCCTCCCTGATACGCAACTGATGGTATCCAGATCGCAAATCAATCTTTGAGAAGCAAGAAGCTCCTCTCAACTGGTCAAATAGGTCATCGATTCGAGGCAACGGATACTTGTTCCGTATCGTGACCTTGTTTAACTCCCGGTAGTCCACACACAATCTTAGTGAACCATCTATCTTCTTCACGAACAACACAGGGGCACCCCACGGTGAAGTACTCCTCCGAATAAACCCCTGACCCAACAACTGCTCAATCTAATCCCGTAACTCCCTCATCTCAGCTGGAGCCATACGGTATGGTGCTCGTGCTATAGGTCTCGTATCTGGTAACAAGTCTATAACGAAGTCTATCTCTCGACTGGGGGGTAGGCCTGGTATCTCCTGAAACACATCAGAATACTCCGTGACGACTGGGATCGAATCTAAAGGAATCACAACCTCCTTAGAGGTATCCTCCTCAATGTAATATAAATGAGCGGTCGAGCCTCCCTCTGGGCGAGGCATCGCCACTACAAACATCTCTTGCCCCGGAATGGCAAAAACAATGCTCCCACCGAAGCAATCAATCATGGCTCTATAATCAGCGAGCCAATCCATACCGATAATAACATCGTGAACATGCATATCTAATACCAACATGTCCGCAGGTAATACCAAACCACCAATCTCTACCCCCACTCCCCGACATATAAAGAATATAAGCGACCCACTCCCTAATGGTGAATCGACACACGTAACTGTGCTCTCCGCTGTGGCTAACAACCCTAAAGCCTTCGCAAAATGCGTAGCTATAAAACAATGTGTAGCCCCCGTATTAAACAGTACCCGACCCATAGTGCCATGGATAGAAAACGTACCCTCAATTGCGGGCGGTGCCTGTGGGACTGCTGCCTGGTGGACGTTGTAGACACGTCCATACTGTAGCTGCCCCTGCTGAGCCAGAACTGCTGGAATGGGTGGTAATGTTGCCATCTATGGCGGTGCGGGAAGAGCGGCGGGAAACATAGGCCTCTGTGGCTCCTGGCGAGCTCCCTGCTGCTGCTACTGTGGGGCCCTGCCCCTATCAGGACAGTCCTGGCGTTTATGGCCAGTCTTGCCACAAACAAAGCACTTCCCCGATAAGTTCCCTCCTCTCTGCCCCTGCTATCCCCGACCCTGGTGGCCGTTACCGTTCCTCCCTTGGCCCTGCTGGCCCTACTGAAACTGTCGATGTTGACCATTTTGACCCTGCTGGCCATTCCGAAATCCTCCCTGACCGTTCCTGAAACCTCCTGATCGAAACCTCTTATGATCCCCCTGCTGGAGACCCTGATCAATCTGCCTCTGCCCCTGAACAGATTGTGCCCCACCGGCACCATGTCCTCCAGTCCTGCCCTGATGGCTAGACTCTCCCGATCTTTTTCCCTCAGCCATATGAAAGCGGTGATCCTGGCAGTGTAATAAAGCAGCGTTAACCACATCAGAATAAGTGGCCAACGAAAGGTTCCCTAACAGATGCTGACGGATCCTCCATGTCAACCCGTCGGTGAATTTCTCAATCTTCTTCTTTTCTATCGGTATCTCATCAGGAACGATATTCAACAGATTAGTGAACTCGGCCTCATACTCGGCCACGGTCTTGCCCTCCTGCCTCAGACTCATCAATCTCCTCATCATTTCCGTATGAACAGCTGACGGAAAGTACTTGCGGTCGAACCGCACCCAGAACTCCTGAATCGTGAGAGTATCCCTCTCCTCTACGGTGGTAATAGACTCCCACCACTGCAATGCAGATCCAACTAGCTTGAAAGTAGCTAGCACCTGCTTTTGAACATCCGTGCACTCATACATCCTCAAGTACCGCTGTATATCCTTCCTCCACTGGCTCGAGACTACCACATCTGAGCTACCTGCAAACTCTGGCGGATGCGCTTTCTGAAAAGCGTCACGTACACGTTCATAAGTAGACGGGAATGCATTAGTCTGTACTGGCGCGGCAACCGGTGCCTGAGGCAGTGCCTGCTGAACAACGGCAATGGCGGCATTTACCGCATGGGCTACAATAGCTGCAACCTCAGCGGCGTTCATCATGCCCTGAACCGGTGCGGGTTGTGGTTCTGGCGTCGCATTCCTGGGAACCCGTCGTGCACGTCGTGGAGGCATTCTGAAATAAGAATAAAGTTTATAAGTTTGCAGTTATAAACTTAATATAGCTGAAGAACGTAGCTTAAACAAAAGAATACAACAGTCCTAAAATATAGGGCTCTACAACAAAGAAAGCTTAGCGGAAACATAATAAGTCGTTCAGATCCTAAAGGACACTAGAACCTGATGCTCTGATACCACTTGTGACACCCCGACTAATTAAATACCGGGTAGCTACTCCTTTATTAAATTAATTCAAAACGCCAAGTTTGCTCAGTTAATAGCATCACTGTCGAAAATATTTTTATTATTACTAAGCACCTAGTATTTAAAAAGTAAGTTGCCAAATTTTAATTAAAGTCCGATTAACATGCAACAAGTGTAAAAAGAATAATAACACCATTCACCATAATGAAGTAAATAGAATAACTGTCACATGATATAAATGAATCTGGAGGAAAAACTCCTCATAACACAATCCCATAACTGAAGTAAATAATGAAATACTGAATACCGAATGAATACATGCCAAAGTCTGAAAAACTAAAATGGAAATGTATCTAATAGAATTTGGGCAACATGCCCTACAACTGAGGAATACTGAAATAAGGAATCCAAATGATATAAGCGTCTAAAAGCAAATCCCTGTAGCTTCCACAAGCAGCTACAACTCGTCATCCAAATGATAATCCTATGCATGGTGACCTTGTGGCTGGGCACCTAAAATGGTTTTACAAAAAGATAGATTTGAAAGCAAACGGGTCAGAGCCCGAATGTGGAGATATTTTAAAAACTTACAAGTGCTTTAAAAACATTTAAAACAGTATATGCAAAGTACATGTTAGGACGTGCTCTCACATGATATACTCACCTCTCGTCTAACTGTGCACTCCTAACGTTCCTGTACCCATTCATGTGTTATCTCATAACTAACTAAAGAGTTTCTAACACTACTACTCGGTTCACGTTTAATTACCAACCTTAACAATTAAATAGAGAGTTCTACTTTAATTCCCGAATTTCCAATTATTAACAAAACCATTTATTGATAAAAGTTCTCTTTTTATCTTTTCAAAACATTACCATAACTATACTCACAATTTAACATAGTAAATTCCTTCTCATTTAACCGTATATTTTCACAACATAAATATACAATACAAGCACCCAAAGGCTAAACTGCGGTGCACACATACTCTGCTATCCATCCCGGTACATCACGTACATAAGGATCACGCATTCCGAATCTCTCAGGAATCGTTCAGATAACAACATCACAAATAGTGGAGGTGAACACAGTCACCATCACATGGGTCACGCACATACCTACGCTCCCACGATCAGCAGACTTATTAATATCACAATAAGTCCTTCTATGACCTATGTTCATCGAGGTAACCAATCTAAATCCGGGCAACACAAGGATAAGAAGGCCCTAAGCGAACGTAAACCTCCCGTGATAGCCAGTATGGTAGGTATGTCATACACATAAAGTTATATACTAAGCATTCACACATCTTAGATATCTCGATATTAATAAAGGTATTCTCTACATCTTGATACCATTATTCCAAATTCATATATTTCAAGTGTTCCGATAATATAGTAATTAAATTGTCGACACGTCTCACGTCGTAGTTTCTTAAACTTAAAACCTATCTCAAATAGACTATTAAGTTCCCATTATTCCCACATGTAACATCTTTATACCTAAGGTCTTTACTTCTGCCCCAAACCTTATTTCATCAAATTATTCAAATTTGCACTATTAACCCAAATATTATCTCACATAACGAATTTCATCAATTTAGAATAATTCCTCAAATTAAATTCCAATTAAGGTCCAATCTCATAATCATGCCTACTGGTCTTCCTTAAGGTTAAGGGTATTCACAATGTCTTCAATAATATTATTCAAGGGTTAACATCATTAAAATTCAATTAAGGAAAACTTTATTCATTCTGGGAAGGTCTATCGATCGACCTTTACCTTCGATCGATCGATGGTGGTCGATCGATCGACTGAAGAACATCGATCGATCAAACGCACCAGGTCTGTTACGGACTGCTTCGTTTTGCAGTTACAGTTTCATCCCAAAACTCCAATTTTTAAGCATGAAACTCCAAGACAAGGTTACTATAACATCATACTATCATCCTACAATAGTATTAACGTTCTAAATTCCATAATTCATCATTAAAAGGCTTAGTTTAGATCAAAACTACATCAAAATAATTTCCAGAATTCTTCCATTCAAGAACATCATTAAACTTCTTCTAACTCCATCTTTAAATCATCAAAGGTTCTGTTCAGAACATAAATTTCGTCCAGAATAATACTACATGCAATTCCTAACACATTTCCAAGCTTTTAACTTCCAATTTATGGGTCTAAATCATCTTCCAAGAACAATTTCGAAAATTCCTAAACATGAAAACATATCTTGAATCAAATGAGTTTAAATCACTTGCCTTAATTTATCTATGAATTTGGTGTTGAATCTTGATGTTAAGTCTGTCCTCTCTCTTTCTTTCTGCAGAATTCTTTCCTTCTCTCTCTCTCTCTCAAGCTCTTCCCAAGGTTGAAGATAATGGAGGTATGGAGGTGTGTTTGGTTTTTGGTAAGTTGGAATTGTATTTCAACTTCTCCCCTAGCCCATGTTGTCTCTTAGTGTAGTTAGTGGGTTAAGTGGGTTAAAGAAATAGTCAGATTGTATTTCCAATTTTCGTCACTTTTTAATTCCCAAAAATGCAAATTACCGAAATACCCTTTATGATGCCGGTATGGCCCAAAAATACCCCGGGACCCAAACTAAACTTTCGGCTAGTGTTTTCTGACTATCTCGACCCTTCCGGACGCGTTGCCGCACTCAAAACGACCATACGGTTAGTGGATCTAAAATTCACTTTTTAATTTAATAATAAAATACCATGACGCGACGGTCACACGAGTCTCAACAAAATTCCCAAATTGTCGTATTTCAATCTCGTGACAATTTCAATATTACCAATATTCATATAATGCCAAGTATACACATTATAATGAAATACTAACTCACATCTCGTTAATATTTTTATCCGGATTAATTTCCAATTAATAAACATTTAATTCAATTAATCCCCAAAAATAAATATTACAGAAAATACGGGGTATTACATACTTCCCCCCTAATAACTGAATTTCGTCCCGAAATTCGAAACTAGAAAGTACATGGTAAGAATAACTCTGGACAACGTTCGCGCATCTCATCCTCGCGCTCTCATGTGGACTCCTCGACATTATGATGTCGCGACTGAACACGCACTAACGGAACTATCTTTGACCTCAGTTTCCGCTTACTTCGGTCCAGAATAGCAATCGGCCCCTCCTCGTAGGAGCTATCTGGATGGAGATCAATATCCTCCACAACAATGAGAGAATGAGCCAAATTATCTCTGATGTATTTCCTCAGCGAGGAAATATGAAACACATCGTGAATCCGAAGCAAATGCTACGGTAACCCAAGTCTATACGCAACCGGTCCGATCCGCTCAATAATAGGAAATGGTCCCACATATCTCGGTGCCAACTTTACTTTCTTCCCCAAACGCATAATCCCCTTCATAGGAGATACTCTGAGCAAAACCTGGTCCCCCACTTGGAACTCTCTGAAGAATCTCTTCGCATCAGCATAACTCTTATGTCTGTCCTGAGCTACCCGAATGCGACTCCGAATCAATTCTATCCTTGCCGAAGTATCCTGAATCACTTTCGGCCCAAGAAGTTTGTTGTCCCCCACCTCCAACCAACATGCTGGGGAATGACAAGGTATAACGTACAACGCCTCAAATGGAGCCATGCCAATGGTGAACTGGTAAGAGTTGTTGTAGGCAAACTCCACCAGTGGAAGATACTGTTCCCATCCACCCTCAAAGTCAATAGTGCACATACGTAGCATGTCCTCCAACATCTGGTTTGTGCGCTCGGTCTGCCCATCGATCTGCGGGTGGTACGCCATACTCAACCGCAACTCCGTGCCCATGGCCTGCTGAAAACTCTCCCAAAACCGTGAAACAAATATCTTGTCTCGGTCAGACACGATATTTAAGGGCACCCCGTGAAGTCTCACTATCTCTGCAATGAAGAGCTGGGCATACTGTCCCGCAGTGTAGTCTATCCTTACGGGTAGAAAATGAGCGACTTTTATCAACCTGTCCACAATTACCCAAATGGAGTCGTGACCCCTCTGCGACGTAGGCAACCCCGTGATAAAGTCCATAGAGATGCTCTCCCACATCCACATCGGGACCTCTAACGGCTGTAGTAGTCTTGCCAGTCTCTGATGATCCACTTTTACGAGCTGACAAGTGGCGCATTTTGAGACAAACTCGGCAATATCTCTCTTCATCCCACTCCACCAATACTGACGTCTCATGTCTTGGTACATTTTGTCCCCTCCGGGATGTACCGCGAACCGTGAGCCGTGCGACTGTGCCATCACCTCATGCCTCAATTCCTCCCCTTCCGGGACCACCAATCTCCCATTGAAGCGTAATCCCCCGTCTGAGCTAACGTTATAGGATTCGGCTCCCTCTGCTAATAATCGAACTATCTGCTCCTGACAGAACGAGTCATTTGCCTGTGCCTTCACCACCTTCGTGACAATCTGTGGTGTAACAGTCGTCACAGACATGAATGATCGGGCCACTGCATCCTGGTGTCCCAATTCTTTCCACTTTGCCTTCCACACATCTGCCACCTCATCTACCGGTCTACGGCTCAACGCGTCTGCCACCATGCTAGCCTTCCCCGGGTGATACTGGATATCGAACTGATAATCTTTCACGAATTCAAGCCACCTCCGTTGCCGCATATTCAACTCCTTCTGCGTGAATAGGTACTGTAGGGACTTGTGATCCGTGAACAGTCGAAACTTCTCCCCCAACAGGTAATGTCTCCAAATACAAAGGGCAAATACCACTGCCGCTAACTCCAAGTCGTGGGTAAGGTAATTCTTCTCGTGAGGCTTAAGCTTACGGGAAGCATAAGCTATGACCTGACTCTCCTGCTGCAGTACACCTCCAACTCCTTGTAAGGACGCATCGGTGTAAACAAGGTACTCAACTCCCGATCTCGGCAATGCTAACACAGGTGCTGAGGTTAACTTGTCCTTCAACTCATCAAATGCCAACTGACAGGCATCACTCCAAATAAGCACCCTGAAAAGATAAACATGATCATATTCAAATAAGCACCCTGAAAAGATAAACATGATCATATTCTCTTTTCTTTTCTTTTTCTTTTGAAGTGATTTATTTTGCAAGATCAAACAAACTAAACTATTCTTGTCCCTTTTTAGCAAATTTTGCTCTTCTTATTACCTTAATTTTTTCTCCGGCTCTTTTCAAAGGTGTCTTTCACGGAAAGTCAACCTGTGTTTCTCAACCCTTTCCCGTGTACACTTATATTTTTTCAATAATAAACAAAATGTCATAGGCAACAGATCTTAAATGCACAAATCCCTCATAGTCACATAAGCATGTAGAGGATAAAATTAATGGGAGAATATCCCACCAAACTCAAATGTACATAGTGCAGTTAAAATCCAACAACCTCGTGCATATGTGTGCGGAGGCATATACAAAGTTGAATCCATAAAGTCAGTCAAGTTTGAAATAGCTCCATAAACATGGTTAAGATCAATCTAAGTGTCTAACGTCATAACCAAATGTCCTAGCCACATAAAAATTACGAAGTTAGTTAGATTCAAGTAAACTAATATGCCATACCAAATGTGTAAGACTAAAATACACAAAAACTGAAAATCTTTTTGTATTCAAAAAAATTATCAAAATAAATATTTTTATATTTTTCCAATATGATTCAATAAAGAAAAAATATAATTCAAAAGATACACATGTCATTACACCATCAAACATATATCATGAAACATAAATAGAGTATGACAAATAAAATCATGAATGTAATAATCCATAAAATATAGCATGTGAAGCATCATGTGCAAGCATGTGCGAATCAACCAACCTAACATTTAGTGCCTTCAAAACGGATTTTCTAACCCAAATAGTTGTATACCTAACGTGTCGGGTTTCGAAAACCATTGGAACACTAGATTTCAATTTCCAAGGACTTCGTCCAATATCATATGAAAAATGCCTAAGGTAACCTTTCCTACCACAATGCGAACATGTGTAAACTCGAGGAATATTACCTATGTCCTTAGAAGCGGTTGATCCTATGACAACCCACTCAAAATAATAACGGGTGACCAGCCCTATACCACATTAAATCAGGTATCCCAAATGGATCAGTCTCAACATCAACTGACACTACTAAATAATATAAGGCTAACTACCCAAAATTATTAAAAGTGGATTGTCAAAAATTTTAAACTTTTATTTAACACCAAAACAAAACCAACTATTCAATCATAACCAAAAACACAACATCTAACTATGATGAGTGATATGTGTAAACTCCAATAATAATAAAGAGTACAATAAAATGTCTACAATGAAATACCCGGATATGCTGTCGGGTAATAGACAAGACAATGATCTGAGAAAGAAAATACAAAAGTGTCAATCTACGACACTGGAATATAAACCCTAATATACAAATCGAATCCTAATCTAGATATACAACAGAGAAGCATCGACTAAAGCAAAGTTCCGCAACAGTCCGCTACTGCCACAGCTCCACAAATACACTGGATGGGAGAACATCAATGGCGTCCTTGCGTAGGAACACCTAAAGTAATACAATATATACATAGGAGGAGAAAATATAAATGGGTCAATGACCGAGTTGAAAACATTTTATAGCAAGTGCATTAAAATGCATAATAATTAGAAATGCATTATTACATGATTTAATGGAGTCACACTCTCCATAATAATCCAACTCACCCCTTCACTAAAGTGCGCAACTTAGCGTATGCACGTGATCTCCAAATAAATGCCCAAATCTAATTAGGCAATTAAATCTAACTAAAACCCAATCTGAATATTCAATTAAAATCATCTAACTTATCTCGCGGTCTACACTTATCCGAATTCCATCTAAATCATACTTTAACTTTTAATGTTAGGGTTCTCTTTCATTTATCCACTTACTTAACATATAGGGTTTATATACCAATTTTCCAATCCAACATACAATAAACGTAAACATCTTCTTTACTAGAATTTCATATATTCTAGTTATGCCAACAATATACAATTATATAGATGAGTTATTAGCATCTAAGTGCTAAGGACTAAACTTACTCCCAAGTCTCAATAGTGCACTACGTTTCGTGTGTGGGACGTCTTGCAAAAGAGAAATCCAAACAAGGACCCCCCCCCCCCCCCCGTTACACTACTCCTGGTAGTACTGATCATCAAGATTCATTATGTCCTCAATGCATGATGCATGTAACCCAATTTCTCATTATTCCAATTTTAATTAACTATTATTCTTAATTCTCAACATTGTACTGCGTTTCATGCGTGGGACGTCTCGCCGAAGCGAAATCCAAATAAGGAACCCCCCCCCCCCCCTTTACACTACTTCTGGCACTGTCGATCATCAAGAAGTATATATATATATATATATATATATATATATATATATATATATATATATATATATATATATATATGTATAAGCATTAACGACTAACTTCTCTTGACTTTCCAACATTACACTGAGCTTCGTGCGTGGGACGTCTCGCCGAAGCGAAATCCAAACAAGGAACCCCCCGATACACTACTTCTTGACAATGTTGGTCGTTGAGGTCCATTATACCCTCGATACACGAATAACCAATCATATCTATAATATAATAACCATCCAAACGAGCTATAACACGAGGACGCAGGCTCACAATGCAATCATCTTTCAGTTGCCCAAACCACGTAGCGAACTGGGAACCACCTGGTGGGGTTCAACGGCATCCACCTCGTGATCAATTCACGCACACAACGTCCCGGGAAGCGGTCATAGCTCCTAACTGGCAAGTGATAACGACACATACTCACAACTTCCCACCCCCAAAATAATATTGTATATCACATAATAATCACCATGGACAACTATGACCTGGGGAATATCCACACCCTGCTCATCGAGCCAGGATGCTCACCCTCATCGTACACAACTTCCCAATGATAGCAAGGAGGGGGTATGCTTCACTATATATATATATATATATATATATATATACCATCATATAAGGTATACATACATCATCACATCATATAAAGACATACCATCATATAAGGTATACATGTCACATTATTTGTATATTCGTAGTATGCACTTAGGCGTAGTTGAATTATTTTTATTGTTTAGTATAACTCTCTCTTTTGATATACTAACCATCAATTCTCACACATCTTCCCCACTTAGTATACACTATACTATTTCTCACTTGAAGTTTTCGCATCACTTCATAATTATGAATTGTCTCTTAATTCTATTTATGTTAAGGATACTCTCTACCCTAATGCACCTCAATTTGCCTTTCTCATTGTGTGAGCCATCTCCCAGATCAAACATCATTAAGAATATTTCTATATACATATGCACATTTCTTAGCATTCACATTTCTCCATCCATAATATGGTTCAATTAATCATAAGAACCTTTAAAGTTATCCCAATTGGGATTGGATACTAAATTCAATATTACTAAACGAATTCACTCTCTCTCTCAATTATTTCATAATTATCTCCAAATAGAATCTTCAATGATAGTGGGCTTCCCCTCTTAGAATATACTAAAATCTCTAATCAGTATTTCCTCAATTTAAGTCAATATGACTCCAATAATTTCTTATAAGAGAAACTCTCTAAAAGTCATCAAAACATACTCCACATATCTCCTATAAAGGACCCCAATCGATAAACTCGAACAAAACGGAATGAAATTCTTCCTAGAAAAACATCCCTCGAAAATCCCGGTTTTCGAATCGATTCGGGCCAATTCCGAATTGATTCGGCCCTGCGAATCGACTCGGTGTTCAAGGCGAATAGAATCGGGCCCTAAGACCTGGGACTTTGTCTCAGGCCAAATCGATTCGGCTGGGGTCTGAATCGATTCGGTCACTCAGACCTGGGCAACTGCATATTTCCAAATCGATTCGGTAAGGGTCCGAATCGATTTGGCTCTGCAGAACTCACGAAAATGGTTACTTTTTAGTAAGCCAAAAATCCCAAAATTCATTTTAATCATCTTCTCTTCATTTCTCTTCAACCCAATCACATATATAACATTAATATTCATCCAGAAACACTTACAAACTAATTTATAACCTGAAATCTAAGATCTACATAACAAATCTAAGATTTTACCCAAAAATTAGGTTTTGATAAACTAAACCTAAAACCCATAAATTTCATCCACAAATCAGGCAATAAATGGTACACAACAATTATTTAGCAAGTTTAATCACTTGCCTCGGGTTCGTAGGGTCTGATCCGTCCTCGAGATCGCGTGTTGTCCAGAAATCTCCACTTTCTCTCTCTTTTCTCCTTCTTTCTCTTCTTCTTTCTTCTTCTCTCTTTCTTTCTTTATATTTCTTTTTCAATCTTTGGAGAATTAATCTCCCGTAGGCTTAATAAGCCTTATCTCCTAAGATACACAACTTTAAATGATAATACACAGGTTAAATGACTCGATAACTTTAATTCGAGTCAAACGAGCTTAAAATATTTCAGAACCTAAATAGACCCCAAGTACAGTCCTTTTGAAATTCTCCACCCTTCCGAAAATAACTACACCCTCAGAATCGCTATTTGAAACACTTTCTAGCAACATTAAATTTTGACCTCAATTTCCAATTTAATAATTCTCTAAATAAAATAATATTTATTTCTCCCAGAATAAATAAATAGCCGTCCTAAAACCTCGGGTTGTTACAGACCCTTTGAAACAAACAATGGCCTTGGCTTTAACACTTGAAGCATAAGAAACATGTGATTCAGAGCCACTACTACTAACACTACTCAAACTACTCGAGTCTTTTAAATCATCTTTTAACTTCAAAATTTTAAATTCAAGCAAATAATTTGACTCTTCCAATTTTAGGGACTCCTTCTCCATATGTTCAATCAAAACTAGAAGGTTATATACCTCCACCTCATTGTGAGTAAAATTATCCCTAAGGGTCTTCTCATGTGCCTTAAAATCATTAATCAAAACACTATCCTCAATGGCATAAACATTAACCGTAGAATTTTTAAACTCCTCTAATTCTTTCTCTAAAAATTGTCTTTCTCATCACTTTCTTCCTTGGACAATTCTAATTTTCTAAAATCATGATCCATGTCCAAAAGTTTCTCATGAAAGAAATCTCTTTGATTTTGAACAGTTTGTAAAATTTTCATAACAAATTTAAAACAAAAATTTTCTTTTTTAATTATCTCAACTCTTTTAGCAAACTTCAAATTCAAATAATTTAAGTCGTCAAAACTAAGAAAATCCTTTGAGAGAAAAAATCAAACACAATAGATATTAACAAACACAACCCTGAATAGCACTAAACAAGGATCTTACTTAATAACTTACTGTAACCTACTCTAATACCAATTTGTGAGAAATGGTATCACCGAGAAAATTTAAAAAAAAATAAAACAACACGATAACTTGGTGTAACCTCCTCTGATACCAATTTGAAAAAATGGTATCAGCGGGAAAAACTCTTTGAAAACACCGGATCACAAAATAACTTAGTGTAACCTTCTCTGATACCCATATGTTAAAGATGGTAAGTATGCTCTGACACCACTTGTAAGAGTGGAAGTCTCTAATGCCATTTAAAGAATGCGAAAATAAATTTGCTTGGAAAATATTCCAATTTGAGAGTGCATAATTATCTTAAATGAGTTTTATATTTTTATGCTAAACATATCTCTATGTGATAAAACATATAAATGAAACCAAGCATTCAACAAAGGCAAGGTTTCAGGAAAAATCCCCTCAAGGCAAATTTTTTTATTCATTTTATAAAATTGACAAATCGCAACTTACAAACATTATAAAGGAGTCAATGGTACATAAATATTCCGTGGGTGACCTTCGTCCACAACTATGATCCTCGCAAGAATCACAAGACCACATTCCTCCTTCATCCTCAGCCTTTGTATTCAGTAGTGAGTCCCCCCAGGTATCACAAGTCATCCATGGAGTACCTCTCCACAAAGTGTATGAAAGTATACAAAACTTTCTAGGGTTTAAACAAATTAGCAAAACTAAATATTCAGGATGTTTTATTATGAATTTAACAGTGTTGCAAAAGTGAAGAACTTTCGCAAACGTTATGTGGAAATGAATCTGGCAAACGTCTTAAACAATCTGAACACGAAATGGGTATTTATAAGACGCTCACAAATTTCTAGTTGGCGGCATTAGAATGATATCATAGTTTCATTCTAATGAGATTATCTTCTCGTTCGAACGAACTTCGGATCGCTTCTAATGACCTCTAAAAAACAAAAACCTTAAGGCCTCATTTGAACCTCATTTTAAAAACACATTGAACGACCTTCTAACGACATGTCATCTCATTTGAATGCATTGTCAATCTCGTTGAATGAGAGTTAAAAAATAAAATATTTTTTCTTTTAGAAATAATAGACTCATGTTCATTTTTTATAAAAATAAAACATCACAAAAATAATGTCCCTAAATTAATTTAAACTCTAAATCGCTTTATACCTTTACGGAAGCTCGGGGAAGTCTTCAAACTTGGAGATGCTCGAGTTCGGCTCGTTGTGACGGTGCATGACAATTTGTAACGGGATGCACCAAACTAGCCAAAAACTGTGCTATGAACTGTAAGGATGCAAATTTCCAATTGAGTCCTTTGTAGGTTTGGCTCAATTCCGGACAAAAATGTTTGAGTCATACGATAGAGCATATTGATCATCTTTCAAGCCTATGACGTGTTTGTTGAAGACGTAGCGGCCAAGTGTACAAAGCTTCATCAAAATGCCGAGTTTAAGTGCCTCGTTTCTACGTCATCAATACTGGTTCCATGCTCCCAAGGTATGAATGCATTATATATATATATATATATAGGAGCTTGGAACGGTTTATAGTGGGTGTTAGGTTTTTAAAACTGTGTTTTGGTTTCAGAATGTTTTCTATTAAAACATATATATAAAGTATAAAACATTTTCTAGTCTTAAAAAAAAATTGAACATTTTGTGAGTTCGTTCGAAGTGTCGTTCGAACGAGATTGTCATTCGAACCACAAGTCGTTCGAATGAGATTGCCAATGAATTCCCATTATGGCATACTGGAACTTCGTTCAAATTGTCGTTCGAGCGAGATGGTCGTTCGAACGAGATTTGGCAGAAACAGGTTTTTTGGCAGTTTTAAGCAGGTTTGCCCATTTTCCCACTTGTTTTACCACACTATCTTTTTGCTGAATATCTATGTGCGGGAATAACTTTTTCTAACTTAACTTTTCATATCCTACCAACCTCTAGAGAGTGTTTGAGAGAAAAATTGTTTTAGGGAAAAGTTCATTGTTTTAAAGTGTCAATTTTCAAGGGAAAACCATTATATACTTTAGTTTACACCCATAGTTTAGTTTATCCAAGTTCATATATATATATATATACATCTAGCTTGGAGCTTTGACACCGGTTTTCTCTACACCATTGAAGAAGAGAAGTTTGGGTTTGCTTCTAAATCCCACTAAGAAGAAGAGGTTTTCGTGATTTACCCACTTGGAGAAAGTCTCCTAGTTCGGGTGACGGTGACCACATAAAGTCCGATCGGTGGATTTTGAGACTGCGGTGGAACTCTGAGGTTATTGGCTAAGTGGAGGTGTTTACAAGAAGGAGCGTCGAGGCTTAAGATGGATTGAGTCGTGTGATGTAAGTCTTTTGTCTTGTAATTTTAAATTCAATACTTAGTGGATTTGAGGCTAGGGCCGTCCGAGGTTGTTTCCCTTTGTGGGTTTTTACTCGTACATTGCGGCGTAGTGTGATTGATTTATTTTTATCTTGCTTAATAACTTAGAGCTCATGCTTAGGATAATTCAAGATAAAATGGTTCTAATTGTCACACTTAATTTAATTTGGTGCTAATTAAATTTAGGTAATTGTTTACTTAATTCTAGTCTTTTGTTAAATCTGGTTTGGCCTAATTTGGAAATATTAATAAATATGACTTAGGTAAATTCTAGAACTTGGATTAATTATTTGTGTTTAAGTGAGAATGATTTAATGAATTAATTTAATTTCACTTGGTTTAATTTTAATTTGAAATAGAAATTAAAATTTGGTGTTTGTTTGTTTTGTGAACCATCTTACGCTTCCGCATCTCAACAAGGAAACTGAATTTAAAGAATTACTTTATTTTAAAATTAGGGGCACTTCGTTACAAATTGGTATTAGAGCAAAAGCGATAAATTATTGCGTTAAAGATCTTTTAAATAATTTTTCCCCATTTTCAAAATTTCCTATTTTCGATGGTTCAAACTACGCGTATTGGAAAGCGAGAATGAAATCGGCACTAAAATCTATTGATGAGAGAGTTTGGATGTCTGTTGTTAACGGGTGGTCCCCACCTACTCGGTTAGTTGATAATGAGCGTGTTCCCAAACCGACCGATAGATGGAGTGACGATGAATTTAAACTTTCAAATTTTAACTCTCGTGGTTTAAATGCCTTGGTTAGCGCTGTCACACCAGATGAATTTTGACGCATTATGACGTGTGAGACCGCTAAAGAAGCTTGGGATATCTTACAACTCACTCACGAAGGTACAAGTGTCTTTAAAGCTTCGAAACTCCAAAACCTCACCACTCACTTTGAAACTATCAAAATTAATGAAAAAGAAACTTTTGATGAATTTTATGCTAGACTTTTTGATATTGTTAATTCATCACTTCACTTGGGAGAGAAAATACCTGACAACCGAGTTGTAAAGAAAATTTGAAGGTCCCTACCCGACTGTTTTAAATTCTTTACCAACTTTAGCCTCTATGAAATTAGAAGAGCTCGTAGGTGACTTACAAACCTATGAACTGGACATGTTTCCCTCTAAAATTGAAAAGAAACTTGAAAAGGGTGTTGCTTTAAAAGCCCAAAAAGAGGTCAAACAAGTAGTAGAGAGCGAGAGTGATAGTGACTCGGAAGACATGGCTTTGTTTGCTTGGAAATTTAGAAAATTTCTTAAATTTAACAAAGATATTCAAAAATGATTTTAAGAAATTTGAAACTTCTAAGTATGACAAAACTGAGAAGATCCCTAAACCTATCAATGAACAATAAAATAGGGACGAGTCAAATAGGTGTTTTGGTTGTGAGGGTTATGGCCATAGGGCTTCTGAGTGCCCCACTAAACTAAGGAAAGAGAGTAAATGACCCATTTCATATAATGAGACCCTTAGTGATAGTGATAACGAAGAGGGACCCGATTCCCCCACTAAGCCAAATTTTGTGGCTTTTATGGCTAGTCATGTGAGCATCGAAAGTGAATCTTCTCATGAAAATACTCAAACTCATGACACTTCCGAGGTCAAAGTTTTTGATTCCCTTGTTTTTTATGATAGTGAGAGTGGAGAAGAAAGAGAGAGTGAAAATGAAGAAGAGGTTAATGTGAGTGAACTTCAAAATGCTTTTAAAGAACTTTATAAAGAATATATTAAATTGAAAAAGCTAATTTGAAGTTAGAAGCTAGTTTAAAAGAGAGTGTCAAGGTCGTTGATGATAGTATGTTGGTTGAAGACCTTAGGACACGAGAGAAAGCTCTTCTAGAGAAGCTTGAATATATAGAAGGCGAGAAAGATAGCCTTAGGGGTTTAATGGAATCCTTGAAAAAGGAGCTTCTTGCTTTTGAAGAGCGAAATATGTTATTAGTGTCTAACATTTTAGAATTGCAAAATAAATAAAAAGGATCAAGTAATGTCAAATTTCATTTGGAGTGTCGTTCGGAAAAATTAGATAAAATCTTAGGAACGGTCCAAATTAAAAATGACATGTGTGGTTTAGGCTTCAATACTTGTAATGAATCTTCTCATAAAGCCAAAACCAACGTATTAAGAGAATCGACTAGGAAAACTTTTAGAGATCACTCCGTAGGTAAATCTTTTTGACTGTTTTTACTTGTACACATTGTGGTCGAAAAGGTCATCTTAGGAAATTTTGTTTTCATCTTAAACGAATTCCTAGAAAATCCCAACGCAAAGAAACCAATGTATTTAAAATTCCTACACCCCAAGATAGTCATTCTTCATTAATTTGGGTTAGGAAATCCGACTTGGTTTCCTTGAAAAATAGGGTTTTTGATTCTCATTTACTTTCACATGCTTCCTCTCTTGCCAAATCTAAAGGATGAATGTGTTAGTGTTTTCATACTTTAGCGTTTGTACTTCATGCTATATTCACATGCTAAATGTATGCTTGTTTAATCATTTTCTAGTTTATGCCCCATGCTTAATCACATGCTAGAATAATGATTTTTTTTTATCTTTTGTATTTTATTTCTTCATTTTGTTTGCATTAAATGAAAAATACAAAAAGATTTTTGTTTATCATTTGGGTTTTTTTCTATTGGAATTTAAGCTTAATAAAAAATTCAAATGATTTTTGTTTGTCTTTTGAGTAAATATTTTTATTTTTGGTTAAAATTTTCAAAAACTCAAAAAGATTCTTTTTGTGTTACTTTAGTTTAACACACTTTAAGTGGCATACACTTGTGTTAGAATCCCATATTTTACGCTCCCATGTGGCTAGAACTTTTAGTTTAGATTGTCAATCCTTATTATGTTCTTTACCATGCTTACATGGAGTAGTTGGATTTTATGTTGATTAAATGGATTCTATTTTTATATGCCTCTACTCACACATGCACGAGCTCTTTTGAAATTTTAACTTCATATGTATATTTGAGCTATGTGAGGTGTTCTCCTTCCAATCTTGTCATCTACATATTTGTGACTTAGGAGGACTAGTGCATGTCAAAATCCGTTGCACGTGAGTTTATGAGATATAAAAATGATATATAAATGTGCACGGGGAAGAGCTCTGAAAGGACTTAGTGATCCTTTGCGATTGTAAGCCACCGTTTTGAATGGACTTAAAAGAAATACGCGGTCCAAAGGCCTAAAAACAGAAAATATGGCATTAAAACGAAAAAAAACAATTTGCCAAGGCCTATGTTTGATTGATATATTCATTTAAAATTAATATATGCTTATTGAGGGAGATTAGATGGTATATCAACGGTTTGCACAATGTTCGTTTATCCTAGTTGCATATTTCATGTCATGACTCTATTGGTTTGTCGAATCATCAACATGCTAGGCTTTTATGCATTGTGTATGTTTGTTCATTGAGTTCAATTTATATTGTCACATGAGGTTATATTCAAATGTGATGAAGTTTGCAATAAATTGAGAACTCCGTGAACATGTTTTTAAGTGATTGGGTCTAAATTTAATCGTTACTAGTTCACACCCCAACACTTCCGTTTCCATATGACACATTTTTGCCATACAAGTGTGAAAGACTCCTATTATATTCTGTGTGTGTCATTTGTGTGTTTATATCTATATATGCGTACTTGAATTTCTTTGGTATATAGTATGTATACATATATTTGATATTTTTGTTTAGTCGTTGCCTTGATTTCTAATCCATATATGCTTTAATTCATACTTGGTATCCATCTTACTGCATTCTTTGTTGATATCACATGCTTAAAAATTTTATATATCATATTGGTATCATTTTATTGCATCCGAGTTGGTATCCGATGTTATTTGTAGCCCATATACTTTATTTGGAGGAGCTAAGTCAATATTTGATTCTTTAAGCCTTTGTTTATTCCTGAACAAAAAGGGGGAGAATGATAGGGGGAGAAATTGTAACTATTCCCATTATTATCGTATCTTAGTTTGAGGGAGTTATCTTAAGGGGAGACGTCTTTCTAAGTTGATCATAGTTGATAAAGGGAGAGAATTAGTTTAGGGGGAGTACTTACTTTACTTGCATTAAATATTTTGATATTCCCTATGCGTGTAATGTGTTTGCCTAAGTGTGCAGGAATTATTTTATAAAGCGGCAACTTTCAACGGCAAAGATTGTTGATCCTTTGGGTTGTTTGAGTCAAGCATTGTATTTTTATTTTGGGTGGGACTTTCTATTAGTCTAGTAGAGCTTGACGACCTTTTAGGATTTTTGTTTGGTTTTTGTCCCGGAATAGCCAAAGGGGGAGATTTGTAAGGACGCAAATTTTCAATTGAGTCCTTTGCAGTTTTGGCTCAATTCCGGACAAAAACGTTTGAGTCATAGGATAGAGTATATTAATCATCTAGCAAGCCTATGACGTGTTTGTTGAATACGTAGCGGCCAAGTGTACAAAGCTTCATCAAAATGCCGAGTTTAAGTGCCTCGTTTCTACGTCATCAATAGTGGTTCCATTCTCCCAAGGTATGAATGCATTACATATATATATATGTAGGAGCTTGTCGCAGTTTATATTGGGTGTTACGTTTTTAAAACTGTGTTTTGGTTTCAGAATGTTTTCTATTAAAACTTATATATTATAAAAGTTTCTGGTCTTAAAAAGAATTTTTGAACATTCTGTGAGTTCGTTCGAAGTGTCGTTCGAACGAGATTGTCGTTCGAACCACAAGTCATTCGAACGAGATTGCCAACGACTTCCCATTATGGCATACTAGGACTTCGTTCGAAATGTCGTTCGAACGAGATGGTCGTTGTAACGAGATTTCCAACGAGCTTCTAACGAGTTCATATAGGAGCTTCGTTAGAAGACTCGTTCGAACAAGAATATCGTTCGAACGAGATTTGGCGAGAACAGGTTTTTTGGCAGTTTTAAGCAGTTTTGCCCACTTTCCCACTTGTTTTACCACACTATCTTTTTGCTGAATATCTATGTGCGGGAATAACTTTTTCTAACTTAACTTTTCATATCCTACCAACCTCTAGAGAGTGTTTGAGAGAAAAATTGTTTTAGGGAAAAGTTCATTGTTTTAAAGTGTCAATTTTCAAGGGAAAACCATTATACACTTTAGTTTACACCCATAGTTTAGTTTATCCAAGTTCATATATATATACATCTTGCTTGGAGTTTTGGCAACGATTTTCTCTACACTATTAAAGAAGAGAAGTTTGGGTTTGCTTCTAAATCCCACAAAGAAGAAGAGGTTTTCGTGATTTACCCACTTGGAGAAAGGCTCCTAGTTCGGGTGACGGTGACCACATAAAGTCCGATCGGTGGATTCCGAGACCACGGTGGAGCTCTGAGGTTATTCGCTAAGTGGAGGTGCTTACAAGAAGGAGCGTCGAGGCTTGAGAGGGATCGAGTCGTGTGATGTAAGCTTTTTGTCTTGTAATTGTAAATTCCATATTTAGTGGATTTGAGGCTAGGGTCGTCCGAGGTTATTTCCCATTGTGGGTTTTTCCTCGTACATCGCGGCGTAGTGTGATTGATTTATTTTTATCTTGCTTAATAATTTAGAACTCATGCTTAGGATAATTCAAGATAAAATGGTTTTAATTGCCACACTTAATTTAATTGGGTGCTAATTAAATTTGGGTAATTGTTTATTTAATTCAAGTCTTTTGTTAAATCCGGTTTGGCCTAATTTGGAAATATTAATAAATATGACTTAGGAAAATTCTAGAAATTGGATTAATTATTTGTGTTTAAGTGAAAATGATTTAATGAATTAATTTAATTTCACTTGGTTTAATTTTAATTTGAAATATAAATTAAAATTTGGTGTGTGTTTGTTTTGTGAACCATCTTACGCTTCCGCATCTCAACAAGGAAACTGATTTTAAAGAATTAGTTTATTTTAAAATTGGGGGCACTTCGTTACATGAACAATGTTAGAAAATTAGTTATTATGGATAATGCCTTTTATTTATTTTAAATATATTATATTAATTGCGATAATAGAACTTAATAAGAAATTCTGGTCAGTAGGGTTCGACATGATCACAGAAGCTCATAATGTCGATCCTAGTTCAATTGAACAATTCACATCCTAGATATGGAGTTGACATCTTATCGGTAATTATTCTTTTATGATCTTAGTAGTTTATCTTGATTACGGGAACCTATCTAATGGTTTATGATATTGTTTGATAATTCAAATAGGCTTGTATTGGTATACGAAGAATGTATTGAAAAATACCATAAGTGATATTGAAGTCTAGATGTTGACTAGATTAGACTTGCAGAATCTCACATCTTTTCCAAAATTTGTAAACATTATTAATCTCGAGGATTATAAGTCCTAGAATCTGCACACAATCAATGATTTGGTTGATGAGTGCAATTTAATTTGGTGTAATTCAATTGTGTGGACGTGTTTGATATTATATTTTGGAGGAATCCTCAAAGGGGAGACATCCTAGATTATGATACCCCATGATGAACTTATAATTTTTAATTCTACCAATAAATCTTACCAGTGGATTATTTCATCATCTGATAGAGCATAAAATAAGTAAATCTTAAGATCAAGGAATAAATGAGATATTTGTGAGCATATAGAGAGAAAATGATTACTAAAGACTACGTGAGGAAAAAGAGTGTAAAATACTTAGATAAAAGAAGAGAAGAAATATAAGTCCCTTGTCAAGTTCTTTAGGATCCTAGTCTCAACTGGTAACCACACACTATTCTTAGTTCGTAGGATAATATACTGGAAGATTTAATACATCTCTACATATTCATCATATATTGTATTTTAATTATGTAGATCTAAAGACTAGATATATTATTTAAATCTAGTTATTTTTCTTTATTTTTGAAACATGAATAACTGAAGATTTTGGGCAAGCAAATTTTTTATTTTATCAATCCCCACCAATTGGATAGAGCCCATGTTAAAGATTGATCATGTTTTAGAAAGGTCCATGTTTTCCACAAATGAAACCCCATGTTCTCGTGTTAGATAAGATATGCATGAATGTGTATGTTTTGTACCAACATGGTCATCTATAATTTTATCTTACTCCCTCCATAATGGTCACATATAATTATTATGTGAATAGATCCGATGATTTATCCATAATTACTTTTCTTATATTTGATTTTGTTATAATAATTAAGTTATTTTAATTATTTCATAAATTGATATGTATTGAAGAGTTTGTGAGGAGATGTAATAGTTTATTCCTACTATTTGTATTTTCTAGATTTGGTGGAAGTTTTTAATTAAAGAACAAGCATGATACTGAGGTTTAGGATATGGAGTTGTTGTACGTTCAAGTGAGGTTGTCTTCATTGAAATATGGATTTTTTGTGGATTTTCACTTCTTCTCTCACCCCAACAGAAACGCAAATGAACACCTTTTTCATCTAGTTATTGACCCGCAAGGAATCTCCTCAAGGTAGAAGTCATGCCTAGGATGAAAATGGATTTTTTTTCCTTTTTGATATATAACTACATGTGTTTCTTATAGATTATATGTTTTTCATCCCACATCTAATTCTTGTATAATTTTGCATGATAATTATTAATTTAATTAGGAACCACATTTTATGGGCAATATGGGTTTATTTATGAGATCGTCATAGAGCCCATTTTTACTAGAAAATCCGTTTTTATTTATTCTTTTCTAAAATTGAATCATGTAATTAATTTGAGGCATAAATTTAATTGTGGCATTCGGATTTTCTTTTAATTCAAATGTATTTTAATTTTGGAAAATTAAAATAATGAAACCTAATAATTAAATTTGCAAATGTAAGGACATTTTTCTCATGTCCAACATGTTACATTTGCATATGTCAAACGACACTACATTTGTCACGTCTCCTCAAGATCTCACTCGACGGACTCAATTCGAATTCCGGGAATCAAGCTTTTATTATCTCCATTATGTGTCCCTCATCTACCTCAACGACTTCACGTTCCATGATTTTAGGCTCGTAATGCAAGTGGTACGCAAGAGAAGTCAAAATAGTGCAACAAGGCTTGATAGGGAAGTTCAAAGGCAATTTGGTAATTTTACACCACCGTCTGGAGGACCGGTCAACTATAAAGTTGAAGATCTTTCCGCAACAAAGATACTGTAAGAAACAACACCTCAATCCGAGCTATGGTGAACAAGTTATGGCCTGTTGAAAATGGAGATATTTTCAAAAAACTCCTTGGAATTTTGTCCAAGTGCTGAAAGCCCCTTTGACCAGCGAGTTTCCCCGAACCCAGCCCGAACCGGTTCGCGGGGGCGAACCGGTTTTCAGGAACCCCGAACCGGTTCGGGCACCCTGTACGCTGGATAGAATTTCAGTGTTTTAAATTGGTGGAACTCTTCATCTGTTTTCCTATTTAAACCAACTTCGGGGGAGCTATTTTGCAAGACTTTGAAAGACGAATTTGAGAGTCCAAATACCTCAAGTCTTCACCTTTTTTAGTCCCAAGACTCATGTTTTGATTCACACAATTTCCAAACCTTTGTGAATCCTTTTGCAACCCAAGAACACAACTTTGAGTTTGTTCAACCCTTGTGGAGAACCCGTTCTCTTCTTCATTGCTGCCCTCCTGGAAAGGGAAAGTTCCAGACGACGACATAGGAACCGACACTTGCAGGTATTTATGTGTCACACTGTTTCTAGCCGTTGCTTTGAAGGTTTGCCGAAGACACCGTGCGTTACACTTGTGGGCGATTATCAGCTTGTATGTAAGTCAATGGTCTTGTAAATTATTCAAAGTTCTAGAAATAAAAGGTTTTGCCCTGCGGGGATTTTTCCTTAACTTTGAGTCGCATGCTTTATATTTGATGGGTTGATTTAGATGCATGTTTAAGGGAGGATTTTATTTTGTTTAAAAGTAGACTCTAATTAAATAAGGGTTGCTTGAAAACTTGCGAATTTAATTTTAAATCGAAATCACACAGTCTCACCTTTTCAAATTGGTATCAGAGCAGGTTACTCTAAATTATCAGGTGATCCTGATTTTTAAAGTTTTTTTCCTTATACAATTTGACTTCTCACGTCATCAAATTGGTATCAGAGCAGGTTACGCTAATTTATTGCGTATTCCTATTTTCCGCAAAATCGTGTGATGTTGATTTTTTTTTAAAATGAGTTTGTGAAAAATCGCAATTTTTCAATGGAACGCCCATTTAATGAGGAGCCTATTTTTGTAAAAGTTCACGACCATGCTGAAAATTTAAAAAGTTTGAATTTGAAACTTTGCAAAAGAATTAAAGTTTTGGAAAAAGAAAATTCTCGTTTTAAATCTGCGATGGATCTTTTGCAAATGGTTCAAAATCAAAGAGATTTTTATCGTGAAAAATTTGTTTCTTTGGGCTATGAATTTAATGCTTTAAAATTGTCCAAAAAGGAGAGTGATGAAAGGGTCCTATTTTTAGAAAAATAATTGGAGGACTTTACAAATTCGATGGTTTGTGTTTGTGCCAAAGATAAAAGAAATCTTTTAATCAATGAGTTTTTGGCACGTGAAGAGACTCTTAGGGAAAAGTTTGCTTTAATTGAGGGGGAGAGGGATACCCTTTTAGAAATTGTTGAAAATTTGAAAAAGCAATCCCTGTCTTGGGAAGAGTCTAATTTGTTTCTTGAATAAAATATTTTGAAGTTGAAAAATGATTTAAACGATTCAAGTAGGTTTGATAGTGATGGTAATGGCTCATCTTGCTCTCATGTTTCTAGTGCTAAAGCCAAAACCACTATTTGTTTTAGGGGGTCAATTAATCCCAAGGACGTTAGAAAAGATCACACTTTAGGTAACATTCCTCCCGTTTACACATGTTCACATTGTGGTAGGAACGGTCACCTTAGGCGTTTTTGTTTTGATCTTGGAAAAAGTCCTAGGAAGTTTATGTCTAGTGTTTCCGTGGTTCCCAAATCCCCCATACGACGTGTTACATCTGTTTGGGGTAGGAAATCACTTTTGGATACACTAGATTTTAGACAAGTTGATTCTCGTTTGCTTGCACATGACTCTTCTCTTGCCATATCATATAGATGATTGTGTTTGCATGTTTGTCATACACTAGTTGTGGTTTCATGATTTATATTTCTTTGCTAGTGTTATGACATGTGTACTTTTTGTATATTTTTTTTGAAAAATTTTGAAAAATACAAAAAGATTTTATTTTGCTAAAAATTTTGAAAAATCCAAAAAGATTTTTATATTTTGTTTGCACCGTTTATGGATGAACACTTTGGATGACCGAGTCACAACATCATTCCTTTTTTTTCATGTGACTATTCGATAGTGTTTTGAGACAATAGGTCAATTCATCCTTGTGCTTTATAATGTTTGGAGTCATTAAGATGTAATTTAGTGTTCCTTCCTACATGTTTGACTCATGTTTCCTTTATTGCACACGTGCACGGATTTGTTTGATTATTGTGCTTGTCTTATCACATGTTGGTTGGGTGTTTTAACTTCAATCTTGTCCTTAAAATGAACCAAGCGTGATAAATTTTGATAAGGAAATTGTGCATATAAGAACCGTTTCGTGAATTTGTGTGCTTTGTTTTGAAAAACGGGGAGAGGGTGCGAAAGGTAATCTATTCTTTGCGCAAAAACCACCGTTAAATTGGACCTAAAAATGGAGGAATTTTATTATCCGGGGTCCAAAGCGGTTTAAAAGAGCTCGAAAAAATTGAAAGGCAATAAAAAGAAATTCATGCCAAATTATGGGTCAATTAGGTTTTTGCACCAATTCTCCAAAGTTTGAGAATTTAGATTACCTCTAAAAGAAAATATATATGAGGGAGTTTGGTTGGAGAATTTAAAACGGGTTTGCACGTCCTTGATATGCTTGAAAATGCGCTACATAGTTTTGGACGTTATTGGTGTGGAAATCACTTTGACTTTGATTTGTTGATTTGCATAAGACGATGTCATTTAAATTCAACAAATTTTTACACCTAAGGATACTTTTGATGCTCATTCGTTAGGGGTACACATATGCATCGTGCACATATGATTGATTGAGTTGATTTACCTATCGAATGTGTTCACACCCATTCATTCCGTTTCCATGACTTGGTTGTTTGAGTCTAAATCCATGGTGTGACTTTTGTATCATGTTTTACATATTTTTTTCAAATGGTATCTTATTTTTTGTTCGACAAATTGAAAAATCAAAAATAGTTTGTGAAGATTTGTTTGAGCATCTCCTTGCTAGAGCGCGTTTTCCATTTGATTGACGCTTTGTTTTGTATACCGTGACACCCCGATTTTTTCTTGTTTGATTCATTCTTCTTATTTGTCTATTTGGGGACATCATAAAAAGGGGGAGAAAGAATTATCTTATTTTGGGGGAGTTTTTGAGATTTAACTTATGCATGCGTATCCATATATTGGTATCTATTTTTATCTCATTTCAAACTCGATACGTCACTTGGTATTTTGCTTTATCTCATGTGTATAGGTACTACATTGATGATCTCTGAATTGCACACCCTGATGAGAAAAGATTTGAGATTCCTGAATATTTGTAGAACAAACGATGGAGACTATTCATTTGTACCTTTTCCAGTTTTGGGTTCAGGGGAGGGTAGATTTGTATAGGCAATTTCGTATTTGATAATTCGGATTTTTTATGTACGTACCGGCATAGACATAGGAGGAGATTTGTGAGGACATTTTTCTCATGTCCAACATGTTACATTTGGTTATGTTGTACGCTGCTACATTTGTCACGTCTCCTCAAGATCTCACTCGACGGACTCAATCCGAATTACGGGAATTAAGCTTTTATTATCTCCATCATGTATCCCTCATCTACCTCAACGACTTCACGTTCCATGATTTTAGGCTCGTAATGCAAGTGGTACGCAAGAGAAGTCAAAACAGTGCAACAAGGCTTGATAGGGAAGTTCAAGGGCAATTTGGTAATTTTACAGCAACCGTCTGGAGGACCGGTCAACTGGAAAGTTGAAGAGCTTTCCACAACAAAGATACTGGAAGAAACGGCACCTCAATCCGAGCTACGGTGAACAAGTTATGGCCTGTTGAAAATTGAGATATATCCGAGAAACTCCTTGGAATTTTTTCTAAGTGCTGAAAGCCCCTTTGACCAGCAAGTTTCCCCGAATCCAGCTCGAACCGGTTCGCGGGGGAGAACCGGTTCGCAGGAACCCTGAACCGGTTTGGGTACCCTGTACGCTGGATAGAATTTCAGTGTTTTAAATTGGTGGAACTCTTCATCAGTTTTCTTATTTAAACCAACTTCGGGGGAGCTATTTTGCAAGACTTTGAAAGACGAATTTGAGAGTCCAAATACCTCAAGTCTTCACCTTTTTGAGTCCCAAGACTCATGTTTTGATTCACAAAATTTCCAAACCTTTGTGAATCCTTTTTCAACCCAAGAACACAACTTTGAGTTTGTTCAACCCTTGTGGAGAAGTCGTTCTCTTCTTCATTGCCGCCCTCCTGGAAAGGAAAAGTTCCAGACGACGACATAGGAACCGACACTTGCGGGTATTTCTGTGTCACACTGTTTCTAGCCGTTTCTTTGAAGGTTTTCTGAAGACACCGTGCGTTACACTTGTGGGCGATTATCAGGTTGTATGTAAGTCAATGGTCTTGTAAATTATTCAAAGTTCTAGAAATAAAAGATTTTGCCCTGCGGGAATTTTTCCTTAACTTTGTGTCTCATGCTTTATATTTGATGGGTTGATTTAGATGCATGTTTAAGGGCTGATTTTATTTGGTTTAAAAGTAGACACTAATTAAATAAGGGTTGCTTGAAAACTTGTGAATTTTATTTTAAATCAATATCACACAGTCTCACCTTTTCAGCAAAAGTAATTGGAAAATTACTAGTGATTTAATTCATATATTTAGAATTGAATAAATTATTTTCATAATATCCTCAAGTTGAAAATATTAAGTGGGATAAGGGTTTCAATAAAAATGATTTCAAAATTTTGTGATTAGTTCCTTGAGTTGGCTTCCTTTCCTCTCCAACCGAGTATATTAATCATAGTATAATGATAAAACTCTTCGGTGATAATTCTTTGGAATTGAATATGAGTGAGTTTAGTCCCCCCAACAAGGAACTTCTACACCAGTATATTCAATTTTCAAGGAATGAGCCATCAGTATCCACTAGGCGCAATTAATGATATCCTCACAACCAGATTCATTGTTATTAATTGTGGGACCGAAAGATGACACTTGATCGATTATGTTGAACACATGTTTCCTTGACCATCTAAATGATATAATTGCAAGATGAAAAAATTAGTCTAGCTCAGGGTGAACTGACATAAGCTGCAAAAGAGAAATATCACTTCACAAGGGAACAATGATGTTTGGTGCGATTAATTCTAATTAGCGATAGAGGGAATGCATGATTAAAAGTTAATCAAAAGTTAGTTATCTCATATATAATTTGATTTTTTTAAATGATGATTCTTAGATTTTTAAAATGAGATAAACTTTCCACGCATTTCCTTCAATCTTAAAGGAAAACAATCTAATTGGAATGAATTTCATTGAGGATTATAATTTTTTTTAACTGGACCATGACCTACCAATACCTACCTAGACCAGGGAGGACGCATTCGAGTTGGATGTAAGAGAATATTATAGGTGTAAAAAGGTTGATTCGATGGCTCATTACTATGTATTGTACTTTATGACAAATGTATTTCAACACCTCATCAGAAATTGCCAAGTGCTTATGATGTGATTCTAAACCTCAAGGTCATGTTTTAAGGATTAAAGTCATGCCTGCATGGTTGTATGCTAAGGCAAGGCTGGATAAAATGATACGTACCCAAAAGTGTACATTTTATACACCAAAAAAAGGTTTTTAGTTGCTAATTCTTGGCAAATTGGGTCTTATATGCGTAAATGTTTAATGTGCAAGCTTGATCACCGTTTGCGAAAGTTCGACGCTTATTTCAAGGCAAATGTGCAATTTATGGAGCTAATTCCTCAATCCCGTAACTTAAACCCAGCCTAAACCTACCCCGAGGCCCATGTGTGTATTGTGTTGCACTTTTATTATTTTTTAGATTTTTATTTCGGTCATTTGTATATTTTTAAAATTTATTTTTTATTTTATGCTTGAGTCGTGTGTATATTTTTAGTAATTTTTTTATATTTTATTTTTACACGTCGGGAAGTTATTTTTATATTTTTGTTTATTTTTATTTGTTTTTAGTTGTTATTTAGTTTATCATTATTTTTATTTTGTTTCGTTTTATTTTATTTTATTAGTTTTTATTTGAGTCGTGTTTAGTTTTTAAAGTTTGTATTATGTGTCGTGTGATTTTTATTTTTATTTTTAGTTTTAATTTTTGTAGAGAGTTTTATTTTTAGTTGATTTTTTATTTTTAGTTTTAGTTTAGTTTTTAATTTTATTTTACTTGTTTTTATTTTATTAGGTTTATTTTTATATTTTATTAAGGGCACAAATTAAGCACACGCACATATCCTACACCCTACCTCACCCAAACACTCTCATTGACACACACCATATTAACCTATGCCCCCATACACCCAAACAACACACTCATTCACACCCAACTAACACACACTCATATACACCAAAACACTCACTCACCCTCACCTAACACCATACACCCTCACCACACCCAATCCTTCCTACTTCATCTTCCCCACAAAGCCCATCTTCACTCTCTCTCCTACCTCCATTATCAACAAACTCACAAACCTCCAACCATTAACAAAAAACTCCAGCACCAAACCCCATACCCACCTCCAACCAAATTCGGGCGGACCTCCAAACCCGCCAGCATTCCCCTCCAAAACTGTGACCCTGCTCGGAGCCATAACCCAAACTCGCTCGAACTCCTCCTAGTCGGACCTCTAACGACCAAGAACCCGGTTAGAACCTGCTCCCAACCATAGCGACCCGTGACAAACCCGTCACCCAGCTCGGTTCCAAAAATGCGACCCAAACCCAGAACCGCTCCCATTTTTGGCGCCCAAAGAAATTCGAAACCCCAAAACCACTTCAAGCTTTAACCCATGTCACCCATTTTCCTTTTCAAAAAGGCCCAAACCCACCTAAAGCCAAACACGTTTTGTTACCTGCATAAACAAAGATCAAAAGAGCCAAACCAAAACTACCCCACATGTTTTAAACATCGTCTTTTACCCTTTCCCGTTTTACCCCCAACTTTCCACTCAAACCTCTATACCTCAGTTCCCCAAACTACCCTCACCCAAATCAGATTTTTATTTCTTCTCACACCCCATGCTCCTCTCACCATTTCCATGCACACTTTTAATCCATACCCAATTTGCCCTTAGCTCCATGTGTCACACTATAAATGAATACCCAAAAGTTCATTTGGATTTCATCTAGAAGAGACTTGCAGAAGAAGAGAGAAAGTTTAGAGTAGAAAAAAAAAATAGAGAAAAATATTTTGTAAATAGTTTTATTTTTATTTTTTTAGAGAATTGGTGAGATTTAATTGTGAGTGATTAAATTGTATTGAAGAAGATAGAGTTCAAATTGCCAATTTCAAGGAGACTTGTTGAAGATTTGTTCTTTTTCTCTACTCTTTTATTTTATATGCCTTTGATTATTTGTTCATCATCTTTAATATCATGTTAGGCTTAAACCCCTTTCAAAGGGTGGGGTGACCCATTATTTGATGTTAATCCTAATTTAATTAATTCATTTAAATTAAATGTCCCTTTGATGATTAATTTTGCACTTTTACATTTTAATTTACGCCTCAAGAGAGGGTAAATGATTTTTGAGAGAAAATCAAAATTCTAGTTTTAATACCCATTTTAGATTTGAACTAGAGATAGTGGTTTCTCAAGTGTGGTATTATTCTTTTAATTTCAACTCTAGACTTACTTTTATGATTTAAACTAGTTTAATCGATCAATCCTAGCGGGTGATTTGTTAGATGATGTTTGGATCTAAATTTCAAGAGTTGTAGGAGTGTTAAATTCAATTTTCTAAAATGTTATTGTCAAAATTACATTTGCAACAATAGTTGATTTGTGATTTTGATACTAACTTTGTATAATTAATTTTAATAAATTAATTAATTTTAATTAACTAGAATATATGGTGTCATTCTATCCCTTATTAGTCCTCGCTTTTATTTCCTCACCACTCTCATATTTTAGATTTTTATTTAGTTAGATTTAATTAGTATCTTCACTTACTTTTATTTACATCTTTGATTTAGTTTCAATTCACATTATCTCAAAATTGTTTTAATATTTGAAAAAGCTATAAAAAAAAATATAAAAAGTAAAAAATCGAAAAAGAGAATAATAAACAAATGAATTGCATGCCTCTTTTTCATGTTTCACCCTTAGACCTGGATTGATTCCCTTACTTACCGCTACACTCTAGTATTGATATATGTTTGTAGGTATGAAAGGTTTTGATTAGAGAGGACTTTCAAGAAACGACGAAAAATTACGCAAAAGTTAACTCTATCATAAAACAAAGATGGTTGATGGTAATCACATGTGTAACCATGTTTTAAAAACACATCATGAGGTGGAATTACAAGAATGCTTGTTTGACAAAAAATATGAGTCAATGTACCCAATGGGTACTAAACTCTTTGTCTACTAAACTAAAGAAATAGTCTCATGTCATTTTGAATTAGTTGATTATATGGTTTATGAGAAAGTGATTTCTATGAATTTACTCATGTCATAGGCCAAACACATACAAATGAAAATTTTAACCAATTTTATCCAGATTTAATTTAGTGTGAATGTAATGATGAAGTCCAAATTAAATATTCCAAACCTAAAAAGCATGAGAAGAAGTAAGGAAAAATCCCATTTGAGCAAAACCTCTATTGCAGCACTGTATTAGAATTAACAGACACGATATGACTTACAAACTACTTATCACACAAAGTAAAATGTGCATTTATTTATACCTTTTACAGCAAGAACACAGTTCAGCACCACCCACAGGAAGCAGTGTTCCATTGGTATCAACAATCATCCTTCTTCATCATTAGAGGCTCGGCTCCACAAATCAATAGTAGAGATGAAATCTACAAAGGTTTTTAAACAAGAATGTGTTCTTGTTGATTTGATAAAATGATCTCTAAATTTCCAAGGGGTTTGGATAAAAAATGGTAGAGTTTGATCGCAAAAGGAACCCTAAAATGGCTTGGATAAGGGTTGATATGAGTTTAACAAAATTCTAACCCCGCATCTCTATTTATAAGGAAGTTTTTTGAAAAAGGATAGGCATTAGAGATTTGGATCATATTTGATTAAAAATAATAAAAATTTGGGCGCTCGTTCGAACGGCCAGGTACCTCGTTCGAACGCCATACCCTTTTTCATTCAATCGGATTTTCGAAGTAATATCGAACGACATTCATGTGCTTTACCAAAGCACATCTCATTCGAATGTGGGAAACTAATTCTAACGACCTATCCAGTTTTGTTTGAATGACACCCAACAAAACTTCGAATGACTTTTTTGAATTGGCCAAAAGGCGTCGTTCCATATTTCGTTCGAACGATGGAGTCTTATTCTAGCAAACTAGTATAACTCGTTCGAATAAACTGATAATATCATTCAAACATGAAGTCAAAATTTTCAAGAAATTTTGAAAACTTTTAATGCAAACTCTAATTATAAAAATCCATTAGATAAATATAGAGTTTACAAAATCACTTCATACTACTTATGAATATGTTGAGACAAACGATATTTCAATTTCTTGTCTTCTAATGCATGGAAGTAGTCATCAAGGTGAAGTGGTGTATAATGGGATAAGACAAATAAAAACTAAATTGAGAAAATATAAAAATTTCTCTTACTAATCTCCCCCTTTGGCTATTCCGGTACAAGACACAAACCGAAGCCAAATTAACACCTAAGACTAATACAACTAGTTCCCTCAGAAATCAAGAAACGAAAATGTAGAAATGTATGAGTCTACAATTGAAAAAATCTTCATCTTAATCGGTCCATGAAATCATCGTCAAGGGGGAAGTGACATACACACATGAGACAAAAGAAATTCAGTGACGCGTAATGAGTTTAAAAAATAAATAAATTCCCTCTCAATTTGTTATCCCCCTTTTTGTCCATAAATAACAAAGAACTAAATTCTAAGCATGAATAATAAGCATCACATGAATAAGAAAATATATCATTATAAAGATAATGTATAAGCACAAGTAATGATAATAATAAAGGCATAATGTGTTCTCCTCCTATCAAAAAACAATTTTTTGAAAATTTTCAAATAACATATATGTATAAAAAGTACATATATGTACAAAAAACACATAGTTACCATGGAATGACACTAAAATATCCGAATTGAGAAAACGGAATGTAATTGTGTGAAATTTTTCCATAGGCAAATCAACATAAGAATTCATAAAATAGGTGCACGAAGTCATGAGATACCTCTAAAGAAAGAACTCAATTTCTACCTTAGGTGAAAAAGTTGAAATAAAATGAAATTGACTTGACTTATGCCATATGCCATGAATTTTAATGATTCTCAAAACAATAACACCAAACAATTTAATGCTTCTCACGAGAGTCCGTCATGCAAATCCATTGATTTTTTACTTTATAACCCCCTTAAATTCTCACATTCATAAGAATCCACTCTCAATCATTTTGAAGATATCATAATGCTCATATGTATCGAAGCATCGATGAAAATAAAATAAATGGCCCTGGCCCTTCTGTTTTCATGTGTCATTAATCTTTTTCAACTATTTTGATAAATGGTGGCTTGTAACGCAAAGAGAATTTTAGTATTTTGTAGCCCCTTTCCATTGCTTAATATATAACAATATTATTCGGGAAACAAAATCCTAGAAACTTATCTATTTATTACTTTTGGTTCTTTATCAAGTCGGACTGAGATGAAAACATCGTATTTGACACATGATAAGCAAGTACAATGTTTAAAAAATCCGTGCACGTGTGCAATAAAGGTGACAAAGAGTCTGACATTTAGAATGTAACCAATAATGATCAATGGAATTTTATCCACACATTATTAAGCACACTAACAAAACTAAGTCATGTCTCAAAGAACATATGAAGAAGTCACGTGAATGGATGGAATGAAGGGATGATCCGAATATATTAAATGTTCATCCATATACCATAAAAAATGAAAGTACAAAAATATTTTTGTCCATTCCAAAAACTTTATGAAAATAAAATATTTTTCACTTTTTCAAACCTTTTTTCTAAGAACCGAAAATATTTCTGAATTTTTCAAAAAATTTCATAAGATCAAAAATCTTTTTGAATTTTTTTTTCAAATATAACAAAAAGTAAAATATATGAACATAATGATAATACACTCTAACAATAGGGATATAACATATAAACATGATAAATATCCTACACTAGATAAATTACCCAAACTCAAGCAACAGAGAAAAACCCAAAGATGTCCTAAGATCCTCGAATCAAGGTTCATCTAAAGGCTTTGTGAAAAAATTGACTAATTAACGTTCAGTGATCACAAAGCTCAAGGACACGACCTTCTTCTCAACGAGATCATGAATAAAATGCTCCGTACAATGTCAATCATGTTAATTATATGACATACTCTTAATGATAACACGTACGTACAATGACAAATACAACTGAATATCCCCCCAACTAGTTGCTAATATTCAGACCCGACTAGCATCTTTCCCACACTTATACACAACACATATTCTTAAAAGGGCTCCCCAATATTTTTAAACTCCCAACTCTTTAACACCATGTCTCAACTTTATTATTCATATTAGCATTTCAAAACATCACAAGGGTAATATCCACTACATATACTCATAAAATTTAAGAAGTACATCTCAACTCTTATTACTCTTTTCTTTTACTTATCATAATTCAGTATGAACCCATATTCGGATCAATTGTGATATATTGACTAGTAATTGAATTTCAGACCATTTCACATATTAAATTTAAACATATAAAACTATTAATCTTCTCACTTCACCTTTACCATGTGAATTTTCATTTTATTCACACTCTAATAACTTACCATCTCATCCTCTAACGAAATATGGGTTCGTGTACCTTATTCTCCCACGTAAATGGAAACACACCAAACCATGGATTAATAAGTGACACAACTCAAATCTACATATTCCAGCATAAGAAGAGATTACTTCCAATACTTCACAATTTTCATATAACACATTTTGTCTTTAAAAATTTTCCTTAACAACATGTTTGTCCATACCACAAATAAAATAATGCAATGATTCATATTAAAATACTTGTATTCCCTGTCATCCCCGAATAAACCTTAACATGTTATTTCCTTTCGTGCAAGATCCTTGCATTTCACATCTTGTACAACAATATATATGTATAACTAACAAATGTTAGTTAACAAAAGAAAATTTACTTATCACTCAAAACAATTTCTACTTCCACTGCCAAATCTAGGCGTTCCTCACCCCAGAAACTCTAAAACCTAGTCTCTAACACCAATGTTGACACACCCTAACCCAGTTACTTATAACTAAGTTTGAAAGTTCAAGTGATTCAAACCATAATTACCTTAAGCAAATCATAAACACGAGTATCCTTTTCCGGTAATGAACATGAACCAATAAAAATAAAATTTTGACAACTTTAAGGTAATTATGCTTATTCAAAGTAACTGAAAAGATAAGTGGGATTAAATTACCCCACTTATGTTTGACCAAAATTATGGTTTTATGCATCCATTGCTAACCCCGTCGACCTCCTAGATTTGGCAATTATGTAACAATACCTGAAAAACATAAACATAGGAACCATGAGCAAAATAGCTCAGCAAATGCATCACTGCTACACTATTGCATAAAATTTAAATGCAATAAATCATAGAAAACAATTTCAAATTATATACTTATCTGGTTCATTCATAAAGAATGACCAACTTATCTGAATCATGATTCACATATCCTGTCTACAATAAACAATTCTCCCCCATTCCTGGTCGAGAAGTAACCCCTTGTCTTTAATAGAAAAATCTCCCACATTCTGGGTCGGGGATTAACCTCTCATTTCGGTAAACTAAAATGAACAAATTCATATTAAATACTATTCTAATCATATCCGTAATCATGTATAAGACATCTTACCAATAAATAATATTCAGATCGTATCCATAACCATGTGTTATACATCTTACCCATGAGTGATATCCAGACCATATCCATAACCATGGTTAATACATCTTACCCATGAATGATATTCAAATCATCTCCATAACCATGTATAATACATCTCTTTCCTGTGAGTACACTCACCTTGGCCACTTCATGTTTTTTCCCTTGTTGTTGTCTGACACTTGTTCAACTGGTTCTTCTTCCCTTTCACATATAAATTCTTACAATATTAGTATCATCATAAGGATATTAACAATCCAAATAATATCTTAAACTTAACCCAATTCATAAGCATCATATGATCCAATTCAAATCATTTATCATAAATGAAGTCTCATCCAATGTCATATTAAAATATTTAATATATCCAATCCATAGCCAAAATATACTTTAATTTCTTCTTGGTAATCCAGTATTTATCATATTAGGTTCCCAATATAAAGGACAACACGTCATTTCAAGTTTCTTAGAGAAAGATGTGTCCATTTCTTTATTACAAAGCAAATCTGCCCTATAGGCTCTTTTATCGTTCTATCAACTTCCAGGTATTTTCATAATTTTTCTACATCATAACTTCCTATGATATTACACCCAATATACATAAACATATTGAGAAATACAAAATTAAAGTTTCATAATTTTTAAGGTTCATTTTCTATGTCAAGTAAAACATCGAACACCTGGTATGCAAACTTATACCTTTAGGGCAGATTTTATACCTGAAATTCAAACTATCACCAAAGATTCATTTCCTGGTATTTTCATATAATTGTCGGATATGTCGTTCATATATGAGTATGTTTTTATCTCCAAATTTAATTATTCAATTCTAATAAATATACAAAAAGATATGGGAGTTTGAATACACAAGGTTTCCAATTGAAGCAATATACTTGATTTACACGTTCCACTTTGCTTAAACTCGCATTTGTTCATACATATAAATCAAGCCATGAAAGTTACATCAAAATCTATGATTTATAACTTTTCAATCAGTCACACAAAAAAAATTAACAAGATTTACATATGGAATTATCTTAAGGACTCTTCCGTAATTTCCCACGATTTTTTATCCATTTTTTCTCCTCAATTCTTATTCTTCGACTTCCCATTTCTCTTCCTATCAAGCAAAAAAATTTAATGGCTTAAATATTGAAAAAGTAATGCCCTTTTTATGTATGAAACAAACACGATGCGGAAGCGTAAGATGGTTCACAAAACAAACAAATCCAAGATTTTAATTATCTTAAACAAAGTGAGAATTAACGAAACAATCAAAAGAATTAATTTTCACTTAAACCAATTAAATCAACTCAAGTCCTAGAATTTGCCTAAGTCATCATTAACAATTATCCAAAGTTAGGCGAAACCACATGAGTGTGATAATTTAAACCGAATTTTATCTTGAAATTATCCTAAGCATGCATTCTAAATTATTTATGCAAGATAAAATAAACCAATCACACTACGCTGCGATGTACGAGGAAAAACCCAAGACGGGAAACAACCTCGGACGGCCCTAGCCACAAATCCACTAGATACGGAATTACAATTACAAGACAGATAGACTTACAACGACTGACTCGATCCCTCTCAAGCCTCGACGCTTCTTCTTGTAGACACCTCTTCCTAGCGAATAACCTCGGAACACCACCGCGATCTTGGAATCCACCGATGGGACTTTCTACGGTCACCGTCACCCGTATATGGAGCCTTTCTCCAAGTGGGTAGAATCGCAACAAAAAGTCTTCTTCTTTGATGGATGTAAAAGCAAACCAAAACTTCTCTTCTTGAATTCGGTAGAGATAAACCGGTGCCAAACTCCAAGCAATTTGATATGTATATATGAACTTGGATAAACTCAACTGGGTGTAAACACTAGAGTGATGAAAATATTTTTCTCTAAAAATATCACTCAAAACATGAACATTTTCCTAAACAATTTTTGCTCTCAAACTCTCTCTAAGAGATAAACTAGGTTGGAAAAGTTATGGAAATGTTAAGTTGGAAAATGTCATTCCCGCACATATTAAAATCTGTAAAAGTTGGTTAAAAACCAAGCGGGGAAGTGGGTGAAAAACTGCCAAAAAAACTGCCAAAAACTGTTCTCGCCTGGCCTCTCGTTCGAACGACATTTCGTTCGAACGAGATCTCGTTCGAACGAGACTTCTAACGACACACCAGTATGGACTTAGTTAGAATCTCGTTGGAAACCTCGTTAGAACGAACAATCTCGTTCGAACGACATTTCGAACGACAGACCAGTATAGGTTAGTGAGAACTCGTTGGCAAACTCGTTCGAACGAAAAACTCGTTCGAACGACTTCCAGAAATTTTGTAAAATTCGATTTTGGCCCAGAAACTTTATATACTATAATTTAAAGTTCCAATTAAATTTTTCTGAAAATATAAAAACGCAGTTTATATTAAACCTAGCACCCAATAAACTTTGTTCCAAGATCCAATATATATATATATAATTGCATTCATACCTTGGGAGCATGGAACTATGATTGATGACGTAGAAACGAGGCACGCAAACCGGCACGTTTGATGAAGCTTTATACTCTTTGCCGCTACGTCTTCAACAAACACTTCATAGGCTTGAGAGTATTACAATTACATACTGTCCTATGAATAAATGTTTTTGTTCGGAATTGAGCCAAAACTATATATGGACTCAATTGGAAATTTGTGTCCTTACAAATCTCCCTCTTTGGCTATTCCGGGACAAATACCAAACAAAAATCCTAAAGGGCCGTCAAGCTCACTAGACTCAAAACATAACCCACCCAAACTTGACTCAACCCAAGGATCAAACGCTTTGCCATTAAACAATGCCGCTTTAGAAGAAATCCTGCACACTTAAGCACACTCATCAAATGCATAGGGAATATCAAAGTATTAAATGCAATTAATTAATTATGCCCCCTAAATTAATTCTCCCCTTTATCCCCTTTATCAAACACATGACCTACTTAGAAAGACGTCTCCCCCTAAGATAAATCTCCCAGAAACTAAGATATGATAATAATAGGATTAGATACCATTTCTCCCCCTATCATCATTCTCCCCCTTTTTGTTCAGGAATAGGCAAAGGATAAAGAACTAATAAACAGCATGTTGAAGCGTAAAGTGATAAGACATGAAAGCATATGGGCAATAAAAGCATAAGCAAAGACAAAACAAATATCATATATATATAAACAAGAAATATACCAATGAAGCACTTGCATATATATATATATATATATATATATAAACACACACATGACACAAAAATATAATAAGTTTGCACACTCGTATGGCAAAAATGTGTCATATGGAAACGGTAGTGTAGGGGTGTGAACCAGCAACAATTAAATTTAGACCCAAACACTTAATAAACATTCACGGAGTTCTCATTTGATTGCAAAGTTTATCACATTTAAATATAACCTCATGTGACAATATGAAGATTGAACTCAATGAACAAACATACACAATGCATACAAGCCTAGCATGATGATGATTCTACAAACCAAATAGAGTCATGACATTAAAGACAACTAGGATAAACGGACATTGTGCAAACCGTTGATATACCATCCAATTCTCCCTCAATAAGCATATATATTCTTTTTCTTTTGAATGAAAATATCAAACAAACAAAGGCAGTGGCAATAGTTTTCTTTTTAATGCCAAATATTCTGTTTTTAGGCCTTTGGATCACGTATTTCTTTTAGATCCAATAAACGGTGGCTTACTATCGCAAAGGATTTAATTCATCCTTTCGAAGCCCTTCCCCGTGCACATTTTTATTTATCATGTTTTCATTTTTCACACAAATCTCACATGCAACGGATTTTGACATGCACTAGTCCTCCTAGGTCATAGATATGTAGATGACTAGATTGGTAGGAGACCTCAAAAAGCTCAAATATAACATGTGACATTAAGATTTCAAAAGAGCTCGTGCATGTGTGAATAGAGGCATATAAAAATAGAATCCATTTAAACAATACAAAAATCCAACTACTCCAAATAAAACATGGTAAAGAACATTTTAAGGATTGAAAGTCTAAACCAAAAGTTCTAGCCACGTGGAAGCGTAAAAGTTGGGATTCAAACACAAATATATGCCACATAAAGTGTGTCAAACAAAAATACACAAAAAATCTTTTTGAGTTTTTAACATTTTTAATCAAAAATAAATATTTACTCAAAAGGACAAACAAAAATCATTTGTACTTTTCATTAAGCTTAAATGAAATAACTAAAACAAAAATGATAAACAAAAATCTTTTTATATTATGCATTCAATTCAAACACAAAATATAATACAAAAAGACAAACAAGTCATAATTTCTAGCATAGGATATGAAATGAGGCAATGACTAGAAAATGACTAAACAAGCATACATTTAGCATGTGAATATAGCATGAAGTACAAACGCTAAAGTATGCAAATACTAACACATTCATCCTGTAGATTTAGCAAGGGAGGAAGCATGTGAAAGTAAATGAGAATCAAAAATCCTATTTTGCAAAGCAACCAAGTCGGATTTCCTAACCCAAATTAATGAAGAATGACTATCTTGGGGTGTAGGAACTTTAACTACCGTGGTTACTTTACTATGGGATTTTCTAGGAATTCGTTTAAGATCAAAACAAAATTTCCTAAGATGACCTTGTCGACCACAATGCGTACATGTGAGAACATGTCGAAAAGAATTACTTAAGGAGTGATCTTTAAATGTATTCCTAGAAGATTCTCCTAAAACATTGGTTTGGGCATTATGAGTAAATTCATTACAAGTATTGAAGCCTAAACCACAAGTGTCATTTTTAATTTGGACCGTTCCTAACATTTTATCTAGTTTTTTCCGAACGACACTCCAAATCAAATTTGACATTACTAGAATCTTTTAATTTATTTTTCAATTCTACAATGTTAGATTCTAGTAAAACATTTCGCTCTTCAAAAGCAAGAAGCTCCTTTTTCAAGGATTCCATTAAACCCCTAAGGCTATCTCTTTCGCCTTCTACATATTCAAGCTTCTCTTGAAGAGTCCTCACATGTGTCCTAAGGTCTTCTATTAAAACATTTTCATCAATGACCTTGACACTTTCTCTTACACTAGCTTCTAACTTCAAATTAGCTATTTTCAATTTAATAGATTCTTTATAAAGTTCTTGAAAAGCATTTTGAAGTTCACTCACATTAACCTCTTCTTCATTTTCACTCTCTCTTTCTTCTTCACTCTCACTATCATCAAAAACAAGAGAATCATGTACAATGACCTTGGAAGTGGCATGTGCTATCGTTTCATCAATCGATGAGTTCTCACTATCACTCACATGACTAGCCATAAAAGCCACAAAATTTTTCTTAGTGGGGGAATCGGGCTTCTCTTCCTTATCACCATCACTAAGGGTTGCATTATATGAAATGGGTCGCTTACCATCTTTCCTTACTTTAGTGGGGCACTCATAAGCCCTATGGCCATAACCTTCACAACCAAAACATTTATCAGACTCGTCCCTATCTAAATGTTCATTACTATGTTTAGTGATCTTCTCGGCTTTAGGAATCTTCTCGGCTTTAGAAATCTTTTCGCCTTTGTCATTTTTAGAAGATTCGAATTTCTTAAAATCATTTTTAAATTTATCTTTGTTAAATTTAGGAAATTTTCTAAATTTATGAGCAAATAAATCCATGTCTTCCGAGTCACCATCACTCTCGCTCTCTACTACTTGTTTGGCCTCTTTTTGGGCTTTTAAAGCAACGCCCTTTTCAATTTTCTTTTCAGTTTTAGAGGGAAACATATCCAGTTCATAGGTTTGTAAATCACCTACAAGCTCTTCTAATTTCGTAGAGGCTAAAGTGGGTAAAGAATTTAAAACGGTCACTTTTGGAATAAATCTATCGAGTAAGGACCTTAAAACTTTCTTTACAACACGGTCGTCAGGTATTTTCTCTCCCAAGTTAAAAGATGAATTAACAATATCACAAAGTCTAGCATAAAATTCATCAAACGTTTCTTTTTCATTCATTTTGATAGTTTCAAATTGAGTGGTGAGGTTTTGGAGTTTTGAAGCTTTAATGACACTAGTTCCTTCATGAGTTAATTGTAAAATATCCCAAGCTTCTTTAGCGATTTCACACGTCATAATACGTCGGAATTCATCCGGTGTGACAGTGCTAAACAAGGCATTTAAACCACGGGAATTGAAATTAGCAAGTTTAAACTCATTTTCAGTCCATCTATCGGCGGGTTTGATAACACGTTCATTTTCAACTAAATAAGTTGGTGGGGACCACCCGTTAACAACAGACATCCAAACTCTCTCGTCGATAGATTTTAGTGCCGATCTCATACACGCTTTCCAATACGCGTAGTTTGAACCATCGAAAATAGGAAATTTTGAAAATGGGGAAAAATCCATTTTAGCCAAAAATTATTTAAGGATCATTAACGAAATAATTTATCGTTTTTGGCTCTGATACCAATTTGAAAAAGTAATTCCCTTTTTATGTATGAAACAAACACGATGCGTAAGCGTAAGATGGTTCACAAAATAAACAAATCCAAGATTTTAATTATCTTAAACAAAGTGAGAATTAACGAAACAATCAAAAGAATTAATTTTCACTTAAACCAATTAAATCAACTCAAGTCCTAGAATTTGCCTAAGTCATCATTAACAATTATCCAAAGTTAGGCGAAACCAAATGAGTGTGATAATTTAAACCGAATTTTATCTTGAAATTATCCTAAGCATGCATTCTAAATTATTTATCCAAGATAAAATAAACCAATCACACTACGCCGCGATGTACGAGGAAAAACCCAAGACGGGAAACAACCTCGGACGGCCCTAGCCACAAATCCACTAGATACGGAATTACAATTACAAGACAGATAGACTTACAACGACTGGCTCGATCCCTCTCAAGCCTCGACGCTTCTTCTTGTAGACACCTCTTCCTAGCGGATAACCTCGGAACACCACCGCGATCTCGGAATCCACCGATGGGACTTTATATGGTCACCGTCACCCGTATATGGAGCCTTTCTCCAAGTGGGTAGAATCACAACAAAAAGTCTTCTTCTTTGATGGATGTAAAAGCAAACCAAAACTTCTCTTTTTGAATTCGGTAGAGATAAACCAGTGCCAAACTCCAAGAAATTTTATATGTATATATGAACTTGGATAAACTCAATTGGGTGTAAACACTAGAGTGGTGAAAATATTTTTCTCTAAAAATCTCACTCAAAACATGAACATTTTCCTAAACAATTTTTTCTCTCAAACTCTCTCTAAGAGATAAACTAGGTTAGAAAAGTTATGGAAATGTTAAGTTGGAAAATGTCATTCCCGCACATATTAAAATCTGTAAAAGTTGGTTAAAAACCAAGTGGGTAAGTGGGTGCAAAACTGCCAAAAAACTGCCAAAAACTGTTCCCGCCTGGCCTCTCTTTCGAACGAGATCTCGTTCGAACGAGACTTCTAACGACACACCAGTATGGACTTCGTTAGAATCTCGTTGGAAACCTCGTTAGAACGAACAATCTCGTTCGAACGACATTTCGAATGACAGACCAGTATAGGTTAGTGAGAACTCGTTGGCAAACTCGTTCGAACGAAACCTGGTTCGAACGAAAAACTCGTTCGAACGACATTTCGAACGACTTCCAAAAATTTTGTAAAATTCGATTTTGGCCCAGAACTTTATATACTATAATTTAAAGTTCTAATTAAATTTTTCTGAAAATATAAAAACGCAGTTTATATTAAACCTAACACCCAATAAACTTTGTTCCAAGCTCCTATATATATATATATATATATATATATATATATATATATATAATTGCATTCATACCTTGGGAGCATCGAACTATGATTGATGACGTAGAAACGAGGCACGCAAACCGGCACGTTTGATGAAGCTTTATACTCTTTTCCGCTACGTCTTCAACAAACACTTCATAGGGTTGAGAGTATTCCAATTACATACTGTCCTATGAATAAATGTTTTTGTCCGGAATTGAGCCAAAACTATATATGGACTCAATTGGAAATTTTTGTCCTTACAAATATGCTGAAGGAAGATCTTATTTCAAGCCTTTAAAGTCAGAAAAAACCCACCTCCTTCCTTAACCAATCAAAATCCACCATCTGTTAGCCTAATAAGATGAAATGTCATTTAACGAATGGACAAATTTGTCCATGCTTCGTAATTTCCGCATAAATTCTTGATCTGAACTCTGTTTTACACACCTTCTATTGTGTTACAAACTTAACTAATATGTATACAACTATCTATTTTTCACCTCAAGTCAATTATTATATTACAGTGGCCAAAACTAGTCTCGAACGTGAACATTCCTACCGAAGACTTCACAAATTTGTGTTTGAGACTAATTCAATTTTTCATAAGTTATGAAGGTAGGATTAGACTAAACAAAATAAATTAACATTAAATATTCTATAACATATTATCCCCATCCCATACTGTAAGCATGATTTAAACATGGTTTATCATAATCATATCCGGGTCGTCACAGTCACCCTCACCCGAAGCCTTTCTTCAAGTGGGAACACCACAACACGAAAACAAACTCCTTTTGGGTGCAGAAGAACCCAAACTATCTTCTTTAATGGTGTATAGACGAACCAAAGGTGCCAAAATAAACTCCAAGCAATGGATATATATTCACAGATACTTGGACAAAACAACCTAAACTATGAGTGTAACAACATGTGTTTTATGGGAATTTACTTTGAGTGTTAACACATGAAAACATGGACTTTTGGTTGGAAGAAATTTTTCTTAAAAGCCCTCTAAGTGTGTTCACAAGTCTTGTCAAAAAAATGGGTACCGAAGTTGATAGAAACTGTCAAAAAGTAGTGGGAGAAAATAGTGGGAAAATGCCAAAAACTACCAAAAACTGTTCCCGCCTGAAATCTCGTTCGAACGACTTTTTTGTTCAAACAAAATTCCATTCGAACGAATTTTCTAACGAAAAGTCAGTGTTCAAAAGGGAACCTAGTTGGAAAAACTCATTCGAACGAAATTCTCGTTCGAACGAAAAGACAAAAGATGCATTTTTCATTTGAAGTTCATAAAAGTTTATTTTAAATAAAATTACACCCAATAAATTTATTCCAAGTCTCTACAAATATATAGAGCATCCATACCTTATTGGAGACTTGCAATATGAGATGTTAATGATGCATAAAGGAGGCAAAAGAAATCGGCAATTGATGTACACTTGAAATGCTGGACGCTACGTCTTCGACTTTACGTGTCATAGTGTTGAAGGATACACATGAACACTATCATGTGACTTAAATGTTTTTGTCTGGAATTGAGCCAAAACTAAAAAGGACTCAATTGGAAATTTTTGTCCTTACATATAGAAACACTTAAATCTTCGTGAAATGTATCTCAAATGTGTTTATCAAAGTTTCTAAAAAGAAATATGAAAAACACTTAGAGATATGTGTTCTTAAGAGAGATAAAGTTTGAAGAGTGTTCTTCAAATGACCAAACCCCAAAAACACTCAAGAAAACCTAACGTTCTAATCACTCAAGTATAGTGGTGTTCTGGTTTTGTTTATACGATTGAATAGGTGTTTTGTTTCGAAAAAACTTAAGAGTTTTTTTCTTTATTTTCTTCTGGGTCTCTCTCTCTCTCTCACTCTCTCTCTCGCTCTTCTTTTTCTTTTCTCTCTTTAGTCTCATTCTCTAAAAATGGATGACTTCCAAACGTATCTCAAAGTCTCACCAAGGGTCCTTATTTATATAAGGTGAAGAAAGTTCTAGATCATCGAAGCAAATAAACGGTCGTGATTAAAATGACCGTTCAATTTTAAATCTAACGATCACCAATGCACCGCACATCCTCCTACTCTCATAGGTCATTTCATATATCGCTTGGATTAAGTCAGACGACATGCAGATCTCTGATTGGAAATGATCCAAGGGATGAGATAACATTTAAGTTTTGTGATATGAAAGGAACACAAATTGGCATAATCAAACACATACACACACACACACACACACATGCACACACACACGTGTTGCACGATCACAGGAACTCAAACGCGTGTTTTTTAATATATAAAATCACATTTTTCATGCCAATATTTTGTGCCAATTTTGGTTCCTACCCAAGAAGTTTATTAGGGAATTAATAATCAAGCTTTTATCCCCAAAACATTTTAATTTCAATTTATTAAATGGTTTTAAATAATTTTAAAATATTAAAACTTCCCAAAAAATATTTAAAACATATCTAAAAATATTTTAACACACACACTAATGCAATGCATGAAACTATATCCTATGTGTGTTGTTTAACTTCCCTTTTAGGCACTGTAGTTTGGCTTGGACTGGATGAATTTCTGATGAAGTCTTGCAATACCATGGAGAAGATGCTAAAAAAGAATCTACTAAATGTTTTAAACATATACGAACTAGTAAGAACTCATATATCGTACAAACTCAAGTAAGTCAACCATATAGTGTGTTCTCAATCTTCCCCTTTAGATATTAGAGACAAAATTCCCCTCGGTAACCCGTAGTCGTGGGTAAAAAAAAAACTTAGATTCCTATACAAAAGAGCTAATCTACCCATTCCCATCCTAGAACCGAAAATAAAAGAGAAAAAATACATTACTCAGTTATTTACAAACCAATACCCAATTCTTTAAAATCATACAATGGGTCTGTAAAGGGAATGCCTGAAATAAAATACATAATGGCATATTAGTTTAGTCAAGATAAAAGATAACGATAAAATCTAAAGCCGTCACTCAAGATCTTCTCCCCTAATTTTTCTCAAATAGACAACAAGGTAAAAGATATATAAAATTAGGGATGTATAATGAATTATTCTACGCAAATGATGTCATAAACACAGGAAAATTCAAGGGTCTCCTATATTATCAAGATTAAGTATGCGTCCTTTGTTATTTGTGAAACATCCGTACCCTAAATCCTCGGAAGCCAATTTTAAGTGTTAAATTTATCGAGGACATGAAAAATATGCAGAATATATTATGTAAGCACAATCATCCCAATGGATTTTAATAAGCATCCAAAAGTGTTAATTTAAGCCCCGAATACGCGCATTTTATTCACTCGTTTTAATTAAAATTGGTCTTATGTTCGTATTTTATCATTTTGTAGGTCAATATGCAGTCGCGATGTTAAATGATTCTAAATCCAGTCAATTGTGACACATAAGAAGTTAAAAGCGTTAAATGAAGAAATTCAAAGCGGTCGTGAAGTCAAAAGTCAAGTTTGACCGTTAACCGATGACTTCCGATATCCCAAACCCTATCCCCGGACCAAACCTAAGACTACACCAAGCCCAGTCCATACCCTGAGCCTCGTGTGTGTTTAGTTTTTGTTTTTATTATTTTTATTTTGAGTCATTTATATTTTTAGGATTTATTTTAGAATTTTCTAGAAGTTATTTTCTATATTATTTTTTATTTTTATTAGTTTTTAATTTTAGTCTTTATTTTTAGTTTTGCTAGATTTTATATTTTTAGGACTTTAGGTTTTATTTTTTTACTTCTTTCGTGGTTTTTAATTTTTATTTGAGTTTTTATTTTTAGAGGAGTTTTTTTATGTTTTATTTTAGTGCGTCGAGTATTTGCTAGTCCTTTATTTTGGTTTATTTTTATTTTTTAGTTAGTTTATTATTATATTTTGTTTTGTTTTGTTTTTATTTTATTTTTTTTGTTTTTATTTTAGTCATGTTTAGTTTTTAGAGTTTCTATTGTGTGTCATGTTATTTTTATTTTTTATTTTTTTAGTGAGTTTTATTTTTAATTGATTTTTATTTTTAGTTTAGTTTAGTTTTTATTTTTATTTTACTTGTTTTTATTTTATTAGATTTATTTTTATTTTTTTAAGGGTCCAAATTAAACACTCACTCACACACATTATCCCATACACCAGTCATACACATAAACAATACACTCACCCACACCCTAAATCACATGCACACACATATACACACAAATACCCTCACCCATCTTCTTCCCCAACACCTTTCTCTCTATCATCTTTCCTCCATATCCCAAAACCACACAAATATTTAACCTCCATAACCCAACACCGAAACCTCCCATCTCCCTCCAAACCCGAACACGTTACCATCTCCACCTGCCGAACCTACCCAAATCGAAACCACCCGAACGTGGACCAGACCATAACTCGTGTCCTCGTGACCTACCCGTGGCAATACACATCTTTAACCCAAGACGAACAAACCCGCGGCATCCACCTGCTCAATCTGACCTTCGACCCACTTAAAAAACCCGACCTCCACTGACCCAACTTCAAGTCGGATTCAACTTTGACGATAACCCGATCCAACCCATGTTCCTATCCAAACCCGATTTAGATCTTCACCAAAATAGGAACTACAGAAATATCAACCCTAGTTGTTAACAAAAGACCCACGTGCTTCTAAACCCAATCCTTTTGACTTGTCCTTTTAAAATCCCAAAAAAATCTCCCAAAAAAACACAACATCGTGGGCTTTTAATAGAAAATAGAGGGCTCTCATATGGATGCACAGAGAGACTGCAAATTCGAGAGACACTGTGTATATTATGTACATAAAAAAAATTCCTAAAAATCCAAAAAAAAAATAGTTTCGTTTAGAATAAATTTTTAGGTTTTATTTTTTTTAGTCTTCTTGGTGTAATCAAGTATTGGATTTGTGAAGACATTGGGACACACGCGCATGAACGCAATTCCAGGAATCGATTCAAATGGGGAGTTTTGTGTATTGTATTTCTTGTTCTTTTTTTATTATTATTTTTCCATGTTTATGATTCTAATTAATTGTTTAATTATGCTTGGCTGTTCAAGGGGAGGGATGCACTGCGTAGTACGTTAATTTATTTAATTGATTTCATTAATACTATCATTCTAGGAAAATTATTTTTTAATTGTCACCAATTAATTTATGTAACGAGAGTTAGTAAATTAATTGTACAAATTAATGTTTGAATTTAGGAATCGAACTAGAGATAGGTTTTTCCGAAATTTGAATATTAATTATGTGTTGAAATTAGAGAATTCATATATTTTTATTAAATTGATCCTAGCGGGTAATTTTCTTGAAAATTGTATAGTTCTAAATTTTTCATCATGTGACATTTTAGAATTAGTTTTCTGAAAAATATATTATTAAATTTATAATTGTAACGAGAGTTAGATTATCGATTTAATATTATCTCGAAATATTTCAAATTAATAAATTGAGAAATTAAAATAATTTATAATACGGTGTAATCCCATATCTTGACGTTCTCACATTTTTCACACTCGTTTGCACATTATTTTTAGTTATTTAGTCATTTTATAATTTTTAGCATTTATTACTTAATTTTCCCTTGGAGTTGTTTTAAATAAAAAAAAATATTTTCAGAAAAAAATTGAGTTGCAAGTTTTTCGCAATAATTGTTTCACCTTGGAAGTTTGATTGATACCCGTACTTGCCACAATACGAGTTATTTTAGACAAGTTTTGTAGGTATTCAAGGAATTTTGAGATTGGGTTTTGAAGACAACGACAGATACGCAAAAAGCCTTTTATCAGATTTCCTAAGGGATTTAAACTTAATATTATCCCAAGGTTTTGTAAACAAGTTAGCCAATTTTTTTCCAGTGTTAAGATATTTGATATCGAGTTCATTAGATTCTATAACGACACGGATAAAGTGATGCCTAATCTTAATGTGCTTAGTTCGTGAGTGTTATATCGGATTTTTTGATAAATTAATGGTACTCTGGTTATCACAATACATGGTTAATTTATCTTCGATGATACCATAATCACTAAATATTTTCTTGATCCATAAAAATTCGACAAGAGACTACCTGCAGCTATATATTCTTTTTTTTACTACTCCATCCTAGAAGATTGTTTCCTACGTAATAGCATGCTCCAGACGTGCTTTTACTATCGTCTGAACATCCTTCCCAGTCAGCATCTGTGTAGCTAACAATAGAGCTAGTTGTGTCCTTTGTATACCAACTACCAAAATTTATTCTGCCTTTAACGCATTTTATTATCCGTTTTACATACAACATGTGACTTGCTTTAGGTGCGCATTGATATCGTGCACAAAAACATACAACAAATTAAATATCTGGTTTAGATGCATTGAGGTATAATAAACTCCCTATCACGCTTCTATATACCGGGTCAACGTCTTTCCCATTTTCATCTTTCAATATTCTCATGGACGTGCTCATGGGTGTACGTGCTATTTTGTAATTATCAAGCCCAAACTTTGTAACGAGATCACTAGCATATTTAGATTGTGTTATAAATAGGTCATCACTAAACTGTTTAACTTGTAATCCTAAAAAGTTCTACAATTCCCCCATTAAGGACATCTGAAATTCAGCATGCATTATATCAAAAAAGTCTTTGAATTGATTAATGTAGGTAGAACCAAACATGATATCGTCTACGTAAACTTGTGCAATCAAGACATGGTGTTCTATCTTCCTACCAAACAATGTCTGGTCGTTGCCACCATGCATAAACCCTTTATTGACTAAAAAGGTCGAGAGTCACTCATACCAGGCTCTAGGAGCTTGCTTTAATTCATACAAAGCTTTACTAAGTCAAAAAACATGGTTAGGAAAAGAAGGATCTACAAAGCCCTTAGGCTTCTCTACGTATACTTCCTCTATCAAAATATCGCTTAAAAATGCCAACTTGACATCCATTTGAAAAAAATTAAATTATAAATGACAAGATATATCTAGGAGGAGACAAAAAGACTCGAGTCTTGCCATAGTGGCAAAAGTCTCATCAAATTTTGTTCCCTCTATCATAGAATATCTTGTTGCCACTCACCTAGCCTTTATTATAATTACAAACCTAGTCTCGTTATTTCTGTTTTTAAAAATCCAACGGGTGCCAATAGCATTCGTGTCTTCAAGATAGGGGATGAGATACCAAACATCTTGACTTTGAAACTGGACAAGATTTTCCTTCACATCACTAACCCAAAATGCATCACATATGGTGTCATTAACAGTTTTTGGTTCTATTAGAGAAACAAAACATGCAAATATAGCCACTTGTTGAAGTTGGGATCTCGTTCACAGAGGCTCAGACGGGTTACCAACAACCTTTTAGAGAGGTTGGTCTTTAGAAAACCAGGTTGGTACCGCATGGACCTCAAGTGGTAGGGAATAATCTATCCTAGAGGAGTCAGGTGTTAAAACATTTTCAGACTCATCAAGGACCACTTTTTGACTGTCACAACGCTTTGCGCTAGTGTCTTTTACAATTACATTAATATACACCATAATGACCTTGGTATGCAAATTATAAACACGATAAGCCCTACTTGTTTTGGAGTAACCCATAAAAATGTCTTTACCACCTCGTGTATCGAATTTTGAAAGGTTTTCATGGTCTTTGCACACATAACAAAACTCTCGAAAGTTCTAAAGTACCTCAAGTTAGTTTTTTTATTGTACCATAGTTCATATGATGTATCGTTGGTATTTTTCTTTAGTTATACACGTTTAATAATGTGACATGTAGTATGTACAGCCTCAACCCAAAAGTACTTTGGCAGACATTTTGCGTGTAACATCGCAATAGCCATCTCTTATATGGTCCTATTTTTATGTTCAATAATGTCATTCTACTAAGGTGTATTAGGTTCACTAAACTCATGTTTATATCCATTACCTACATAATATTATGTAATACTTGAGCCTTTGAAATCTCCACCTCTGTCACTTCTTATGCGACGTACTTGGGTATCCTTCTCGTTTTCGATTCTTAAAAGAATTTTTAACAACTCATAGAAGATGTCGGATTTATTTTTCATAAAAGTGATCCTGGTAAATCACGTGAAGTCATCCACCATAATGAGAATATAACTATTTCCACATAGGCTCATAAATATAGAGGGGCCCATAAGGACCATGTAGATTAGTTCAAGAAGCTTCGAAGTTAAAATATCTTAAACCTTCTAATGAGAAGATTTACTCATCTTCCCTACTTGGTAGGGGCCACAAATAGAGTTAAAAGTATTTTTGATTTTAGGTTAAACTCTAACTATTTATTGGGAGGTTAATCTACAAAGGTTATCAAAATTTGTGTGTCCCAATCTATTGTGCCATAAATTAGAATCCCTAATCTGCCAATCTTAGAAGATTCAGTCTTTGGAATCACTGTGTAACAGTTATCTGCAGTTTTGTTTCCTAAAAGGATACACCTACCCTCTTGATTCAAAAAATTGCGATATACATAGTAAGTTGGACATAAGACCTTTAACTAGTAGGACATCATTTAAAGAAGGAAGCCCTTATTCACACAGTGTTCCCTTACCAATGATAACGGATGAGACGCTAGCACCAAACAGGACACTACCTCCAAGGAAGTATCACTTATTTCTTAATTTGGACTCGTCCCCGGTCATATATTCAGAACACCCAAAATCCAAGTACCAAATAGCTAAGGTGCGCTAGGACTTAAAAGCATTTATCACCATATTGCACTTGACATGGGATAAAAATTCATCTTTCCTAATCCAAATGGGCCTGGTAGTAAAACAATTATTGGCCATTTATTTAGAAAAAGTCCGAGGGGTTTTTCTAAATGATTTTTTCCAAGTTTTGGGTCCCTCTTTTTACTTCCTACAGTTAGAGCTATGTGTGGTCTACTTTGGGAGAACAGACGTATTCCTACTCTTTATCGAATAATTATAGTTTTGATAGGTAGGTGTATATAATATTTTTTTTAAACAATTGGTAAACGGTGCCCATAGACATCACAATAGTAGAAATACTGGTGCAAAGTAGTCTTGACTCTATCACTTAAGTATTTAAAGATCGGTTTGGTCTGGTAAGACACACTAATCTAATTAGCATAAGTCTTAGTGTTTTTTCCTAGGTCTCTTGCAGGCGGACATGCATACTTATCTTTTACATTAGGTTTTGGCTATTGATTACACTTGTTTTGCATTGTTTTAGAGACGTTAACATGAAAAATTATTTTATGAGGTTTTTCAACTTTCTGGACTTATTTTTACAAAAGTAGAATTTTCAGGAGATACAGTTGTCTGTTGGTGACAATATTTTATCCAAAACCCAGGCTAGATTTGTCTTCAAAATCCATTTTACTTCCTACAACTACTTCTTCCTAGTTTTTAGCTTGTGTTTCAAAATGCATACATTTTTTAAAGACATGTGAAACCTTCTCTTTGGATTCTTACAATTCAATTAAAATATCCTTATAACTTTCCTCTAAGACAACATTTTTCTCAGATAGGTCTTTTAATTTTAAAGAAAACACTTTCATCTCTGTCTCATGTAATCTTCTACATTATTCCTAATAGTTTTATTAAGTTCTTCAACACGTTCAATCAATTGCTTAACCATCTTATCTAGTTTGGCACTCTTATTTAGAGTTTTAGTGTACAACTTTTGAATATCAGGTAGGTCATCATTGGACTCGCTAAGTGAAGTGTGTGTAGTGTTCCCTATAAATTCATTGTGTGCAGTAGAACTCACACACACGTTCAATTCGTCAATAATGTTTTCACTTTGTCTCACCCATAAGATAAGATTATCCACATTATTTTCAACAGGAGTAGATACAGTAATATCTCTAGTAGGGATGATATCAACATCAATAGGTATAATACAATCATCAATAGCTAAAAATGCATTATAATCATAATATATAATCTTGGCATAAAAGGACATACATGATTCATTGACATAAGTTGACTTAGTTTCATCTTTATCAGAATCACTTGAGTCCTCCCAAGTTTTGCACATGTTATACCTAACGTTATCATTATTCAATTTCCTACACTTAGCAGCAAAGTGTCCCATTTTCCCACAACGATGACATTTGATATGGTGATTATCAATATTATACCTATTATTGTCAATTGTCTATTTATCTTCGTTTCTATCATGAGGTATGTGTTTTTGATGATTTTGATAACTAGGTCTGCCTTATTTAGAAGCCACAAAGTTTCTAAACTTTATGATTTTCTTAAAATGTTTGCTCATAATATCTACCTGGTTATCCAAATTATCCAAATCACACTTCTCACTAAGTTCAAGGTTAAAATCAAGTGGGTTCCTTTTAGGTACGATCACTTGAGATGAGAAAACTATATTAGATCCATAGGATCGTTTGTTCTATGAGTTCATTTTCTATTTATACTTTAACTCCATCTCTACTATTCTTAGTTTACTACTGAGTAATTGTGGAGTCTAGTTAGGGTCATCCATCTCTTCTATGGAATAATGCTTATTGTCAAATTTAGTAGGCAATAATCTTAATATTTTAAGCAATATTTCGTTTCTATCATATGTTATCCCATTTGTATGAAACTTTGTGACAATATCGGTTAATTTTATATAAAAGCCATCAAATGTCTCATTTTCATCCATAATAAGAGTATTGTATTGTAAGACAAACATCTGAGTCTTCACATCCTTAATACGCTCATCACCCTCGTGGGTGGTGACGAGTGTGTTCCAGGCTTCCTTGGAAGTGAAGTAAATAGATATAAGCTTGAATTCATGCTCATTTATGGGCATAAAGATGCAGTTCTTTCCCTTATTATTACTAAGTGACATCTGTTTTTCCTCTTTGGTAAGATTTTACGTAACTCTTATAGTGCTGGTTTGAGACAAAGTCTTGGTTGGCTATCGGTATCCATTTTCAATCATGTCCCAAATGTCATCACCCAAATTCCCTTCAATGAATGCAATCATGCTTCCATTCCAGTAAGGAAAATCGTGTCCAGCAAATAAGGGTGGACGAGACAGGTTACCTAGATTCTCAAATCTTTCATCCATTTTTAGAAAAAGATTTCAAAATAGTTTCTGGAGTTTCAAGATTAAAAAAAAAATTGACAAACCTTCTTCGATACCACTTGAATATCATTCACTAGTTTTTTAACACAATGTTAAATATTAAGTAAACTCCGAAAACAAACTCATTTAGGAAACTCTTTTGTGAAATCTTAAAATACAAGATGTGTAGAAAACAGATTAAGTTTTATGTTAGACTTGGTAGCCTGATTAACTTAAGCTATAAATCAAAAACCTATACTAATATTTTGAATAGAAATCAAACCACGCAAGATATTAAAAAATAAAAGCAGTAAGTTGACAAAGTGTAAGGGCATATTTCTCATGCCCGATATCTTACATTTATATATGTCGTACATCGCTACAAAAGGCACATCATTTCATAATCTCACATGAGGGCCTCTATCCAAATTCTAGGGATCAAGCATTCAACATATCCATCATGTGTCCCACATCTACCTCAACGACTTCACGTTCCACGATTTTAAGCACTTTATGCAATTGGTACGCAAGAGAAGTCAAAACAATGAAAGAAGGCAAGATATGAAAGTTCAAGGGAATTTTGGTAATTTTACAGCCACCGTCTGGCGGTCTGGTTTTTTAAAGTTGAAGATCTCGACGCCACAAAGATACTGGAAGAAACGACACCTCAATCCAAGCTACGGTGAAAAAGTTATGGTCATTTGAAAATGGAGAAAATTTTGAGAAAATCCTTGGAAGAATGTTGTCTGATTTTTGCCCCAAAACCAGCGAAGTTTCGCTAACCGAAGGGTGAAACGGTTCGGGGGGAGAACCATTTCTAGGTACATGCCGAACCGTTTCGGGGTACCTGACGCTGCAAGAGTCCCAATGACTTAAAACTCTTTTTGGTTTCCTTATAAAATCCAACTTCGAGGGAGTTATTTTACAAGACTTGGAGAGACAATTTTGAGAGTTCTATTAGCTCAAGTCTTCATATATTTGAGTCCCAAAACACATGTTTTGATTCACACATCATTCCCATACCTTTGTGAATCCTTTTTGAAACCCAAGAACACTACTTTGGTTTTGTTCATATTTGTGGAGAATCCGCTATCTTCTTTATTGTTGCCCTCCTGGAAAGGAAAAGTTCCAGTTGACGAATTTGTGGAGAAGCCGTTATCTTCTTCATTGCTGCTCACCTGGAGTTCCTGAGAGATATTCTAGCCGATGACATCAGAACTGACACCTGTGGGTATTTCTGTGTCACACTTGTTTTTCATTGTAATCCGTGTAACTTTATCTTACAAAATTATAGTGAAAAATAAAAAGGTTTTGGCCCTTTGGGGGATTTTTCCTCACTTGTGTGTGTTTGAATGTTCTTGCATGATTTCATCATCTTCAATCACACCTAGATGCATGTTTAGGATTTAATTGGGAAAAATTGAGTTTAATTAAGTAATTTCTTTATTTGAACGCACGCGCATTCTTTCAAATTGGTATCAGAGTCAATTACACAACTTTACCGTGTAATTTTCAGCAAAAGTTTTCTAAGATATCAATTTTTCGAAAAAAATGATTTTTGAAAAAGAGTGTGTTCAATGGATAAGCTATATAATAAAATGCCAGTTTTTTATGGGACAAACTATGCTTACTGGAAAGCCCGCATGAGGTCTACATTAAAAGCCATTGATGAACGAGTCTGGATTTTGGTTGAAAAAGGGTGGACTCCTCCTTCCGCCACTGTTAATAACGTGACGAATTTAAAATCTGTCCCTACATAGACTGAAGAGGAAATTAAATGGTCTTCTTTTAATTCTAAGGGGTTAAGTGTTATTTCTGGATCCGTCACACCTGACGAGTTTCGACGGATAATGATGTGCACCACGTCAAAAGAGGCATGTGATGTTTTGAAACTTACCCATGAAGGAACTAATGATGTGAAAGAGTCTAAATTGCAAAATTTAATAAATCAATTTAAGACCATAACCATGCTTGAAAATGAATGTTTTGATGATTTTTATGCTAGGCTATCTGATATTGTTAATACTAGCTTTAATCTTGGTGAACACATTCCTAATGCTAGAGTTGTTAAAATGATTCTTAGATCACTGCCTAAGCATTTTATCCCTAAAGTCAATGTGCTAAATTCTATAGGTAATTTAAATACACTTAAATTGGAGAAACTTGTAGGAGACTTACAAACTTATGAAATTGGTATGTTTCTGAAATCTGTCAAGCCTAAAGATAAGGGAATTACACTTAATGCCTATGATAGAAAGAGTGAGGGGTCGGCAAGAAAGAGAGTTGAGCCATCTAGAAAAAGGGAGATAGAAACTTCTGATTCTGAGTGTGACCTTGATTAAGATGATTTGGCTTTATTTGCTAAAAATTTTAAGAAAATTCTCAATTTCAAGAAAAATAGAAATTTCAAAGATAAAAAGAATTTTGAGAAAAATAAATTTGAAAAGAAAAATGAAAAAGATTTTAAAGATCCTCCTAAGAAAGAGAGTGAGAGATGTTATGAGTGCAATGGTAAGGGTCATAGAGCTTTTGAGTGTACTACTTGGCCGAACAGAGAAAAGGGAAAAGTTATCCTTAATGCTACCCTTAGTGACGAAAGTGAGGTCGAGTCGGTGGACTCTGGAGATGAGTCACTGCATGAGTGTAACTTCACCGCATTCATGGCTAGTAATGTGAGTTCTTCTAGTGCTCCTCACTACGATGAGGATGCTACTTCACATGGACACTTCGACAGTGAGAGCGATGTGAGTGAAGGGGAGGATGATGCAAGTGAGAGCGAGAGTAATCTTTAACGCGCCTACGCTGAGTTATATAATGACTCATTTAAAACCAAAAGGCGTAACAAAGCGTTAGTTTTTAGGATCACGGTCTTAGAGGAAGATTTAGGAAAAGCGATAGAGAGAGAGAGTCCTCCACCTGTACTACCCTCGGAGAGAGAGAGTCTTCTTGTTTTGAGAAAGAAAGTTTGTTTTGAGAGAGAGAAAGTTATTTTGAGAAAGATAAAGGGAACTTCACTATATAAGTGGCTAGTCTTACGAGTGAGCTCCATTCCCTCACTGGAGACTCGAAAGAAACTTGAAGCCCTTATTGCCCAGCTTAATCATGATCTTGAGAGAGCACGGGAAGTCAAGGTACAAATCGAGGATAAATCTAGGAAGATGAGAAAAATGTTCCTCGACCCCGCTTTAGGATTTGGTGATAGGCAGGGAATAGGTTATGATGGTGCCTCCACGTCCCAAATTGCACCTGGACATGTTCTTGAGTTTTCTACAGCTCCATATGTCCATCATCAAAAACCACGTAGGAGAGTTCAACCAAGAAAAGCAAATTAAGGTCCTCCTAAAACTGTGTTCTTTTATACGTATTACAAAAGAAAAGGCCACCTCAAGGAGTTTTTCCATAGTTTGGGTCGGACACGACATATTACTGCTCCATCGCATCATACTGATGATTTTGCCAGTCTAAAAGAGCGTGTTCAGTTTTTAGCTGCCACGTCACAGATTTTGATGGAGGAATTTCGATGAATGTCTTTGCCGTCAGTGAATGATTCCCGTATCCCGGCTAAAACCAACAACAACAAGGGTAAATAAAATGTTACCTCTTCTTGGGTACCTAAGAAAGATAAAATGTCCCTTGTTGTTCATGTCGCTCTCAAATAACATAATACCTCACAGTGGTATTTTGATAGTGGGTGCTCCAGACATATGACAGGTGATGTATCATTTTTTACCAACCTTGAGGATTATAAGGATGGTAGACTCACCTTTGGAGACGGGAGAAAATCTAGCATTGTAGGACAAGGTAAAGTAGAGTTACCAGGATTTCCTAAGCAAGAGAATGTTTTGTACGTCAAAGGTTTGAATGCAAACCTTCTCAGCATTATCCAGTTGGGCGGTGATAACTTCTCCATAAAGTTTGACTGAGATGCGTGTAATGTCTATAATCAAGACGGTAAACTTTTAGTGCGAGGGGTGAGGACCGAGGATAATTACTATGGGACTGTGCCCACTTCCTCACTTGTCTGCAACAGCGCCACGATCACTCCTATGGATTTGTGGTACCAACGTCTAGGTAACGTAAACGTTAAAGATTTATCTCGTCTAGTTAATAAGGACCTAGTACATGGCTTACCATCTCTTGGAAAGCCAACTTCCACGATTTGTGGACCCTATCAGTTGGGAAAACAAATCTGTAGCCTCCATAGGAAGTTGCATTCCATTATCACCTCCCATTTTCTTGAGCTGATTCACATGGATCTTATGGGTCCTACTCGTACTGAGAGTCTAGGTGGTAAGAGGTATATCCTCGTGATGGTAGATGATTTCTCCAGATTTTCGATTGTAGGTTTTTTGAGAGAGAAATTCGATGCTGTAGATTTTTAACGACCAAGTGTCGTGTCCTGCAAAATCAACATGGAGTTACTATTAACAGGATACGTAGTGACAACGACACTGAATTTAAGGAAGCAACGGTAGATCTTTATTGTGATAGCCTTAGGATCAAACATGAGTTTTTTGTTGTGAAGACTCCTCAGCAAAATGGGATTGTTGAGAGAAAGAACAGAACGATCCATGAAATGGCTAGATTTATGCTTATAGGTCGTAAAGTTTCTAGGAGATTTTGGGCAGAGTCAGTGTCTACTGTATGCCACACGGTGAATAGATTTTACCTACGTCCACACACACTTAAGATGCCTTATAAATTGTGAACTGGCAAGAAACCCAACCTTGCATATTTCCGTGTCTTTGGGAGTAAATGTTACATCCTACGAGATAGAGAGCAATTAGGAAAGTTTGACTCTCGGAGCAATGACGGAATATTTCTAGGATATTCATCAAATAGTAGAGAGTACCGAGTTTTTAACCTAGAGATCTCTAAGGTTATGGAGTCAATAAATGTCACCGTGAAAGATGACGAACCTCCGACAGTTATTGATCCTAACCTTCAGTGTGAGGATGAGGACTTTTCTTGCAGTGATTTACTTGTCCCTCACACAAACGTTGTGGACCCTACTTCTGTGTTAGGGAACACATCTTCTTGGGTTCGTAACATTCATGACCTTTCCTCCATTGTAGGCGATCCCACTCTTGGGGTCAAGACTCGTGCTCAACTAGAGAACGTTGTTAGACATTTTTTCTACACGTCCAAAGTCGAGTCCAAGAAGCACTCAAGGATGAACACTGGATATCTTTTATACAAGATGAGTTACTTTAGTTTAAAAAGAACAATGTCTGGGAACTTGTCCCCGGACCTATTGAGACTAATTTAATTGGTACTCGGTGGATTTTTAAGAATAAAATGCATCAAAACGGTACCATAATCAGAAATAAGGCTAGGTTGGTCGCTCAAGGCTACACAGAGATAGAGGGTGTAGACTTTGGGGAGATATTTTCTCATGTTACGAGACTTGAGTTCATCCGCTTACTACTCGCCATCGTATGTCATCTGCGCCTCAAGTTATATCATATGGATGTCAAGAGTGCCTTTCTAAATGGCATTCTAAAGGAGGAGGTTTACGTGGATCAATCAAAAGGGTTTGAAGACCCTAAGCACCCGAAGCACGTCCACTATCTGAGGAAAGCCTTGTATGGTTTGAAGTAAGCACCCCATGCTTGGTACGATAGGCTTACTTCCTATCTCTTAGCCCACGGCTTCAAGAGAGGGGGATTTAATATGACGTTGTATGTCAGGAGAGATAACGGTGCTATTTTGGTTGCCCAAGTCTATGTGGATGACATGGTCTTTGGATCCACATGCTCCCAGCATGCTCACCACTATGAGGAGGATACGAAAAGTTAGTTTGAGATGAGCATGGTAGGTGAGCTTAATTATTTCCTTGGTCTCCAGGTTCGTCAGCTATAGGATGGGATGTTCATCTCCCAATCTAAGTATGCTAGAGACCTAGTGAAGAAATTTGGTTTACACTCCGCTAAGCATGCTTGTACACCTATGAGTACTTCTATCAAGCTTAGTAAGGACAGTTCGGGTAAGGACGTAGAGTAAACCTTATATCGGAGTATTATAGGTAGCCTTCTCTACTTCATTGCCAGTCGTCCTGACATAGCCTTTAGTGTTGGAGTCTGTGCTCGATATCAGGCATCCCCGAAAGAGTCACACTTACTCGCTCTAAAATGTATTATCAAATACGTGAGTGGGACTCTCTCATATGGTATTTGGTATTCCTTTGATACCAATGACCATTTGTCCATCTATTCGAATGCCGATTGGGTCGGGGATGTAAATGGTTGTACACGCACTTCTGGTGGGTGTTTCTACTTTGGTTCTGCTCTTGTCTCCTAGCTGAGCAAGAAGAAAAACTACATCTCTCTGTCCACTGCGTAGGCTGAGTACATCGCCGCCGGGAGTTATTGCACGCAACTCTTGTGGATAAAGAAGATATTGGAGAATTATAGGATCTCACAGGACACCATGACCATTTCCATTGATAACATGAGCACGATACACATATCCCGCAATCCATTCTAGCATTCACGCACAAAGCACGTCAGTATACGCGAGCACTTTATACGGTAGTTAGTTGAAGAAAAAGTCGTATCCCTGAGTTTCATACCCACCGACCGTCAGTTGGCCGATATTTTCATGAAGCCTTTAGATGCCCTTAGATTTGAGAGTCTTAGGAAGTCATAGGGGATTTTCATAGTTGACTGAGGGGTTGGTTCATGTCTAGAATAGGATGCATTATCATGATCATATCATATGATTCCTATTTCTAGGTTGTATCATTTTTATTATTTATTTATTTTGGTTTTTCTATTTTTTTGAAAAATCCAAAAAGAATTTATTTTTATAAAAATTTTAGAAAAGCACAAAAATATTTTTGTTTTTTATATGCACCTTTCATGGATGAGCATTTAAGATAGCCGAGTCACAAAATTCATTCCATTTATCCACGTGACTGTTCGATAGTGATTTGAGACACTACATCATTGCATCCATGTGCTTTATATTGTTTGGAGTCTTTGATATGTGATTAGTGATATCTTTATACATGTTTAACTCCTATCTTCTTTATTACACACATGCACGACTATATTTGATTATTGTACTTGTCTATCACATATTAGCTTGAGTGTTTCCATCTCAATTATGTCTATATAACGTACAATATGCGATAAACCTTAACAAGATTAGAATGCATGTTAAAACTATTTGGTAAGACTGTGTTTTTATTTGAAAATGGTGAAGGGCTACGAAAGGTTCTTATCTAGCCTTTGTGATTAAGCCACCGTTAAAACGGACCTAAAATATTGAGGAATTTTATTATCCAAGGTCCAAAGAGGTTAAAAGAGATCGAAAAATTTAAAGGCAATATAATGAAATTCATGCCAAATATGTGCCATTTAGGTTTCACCATCAATTCTCCAAAGTTTGAGAATTTAGATCACTCTATTCAAAATATATTCTAAGGGATTTGGTTGGAGAATTTAAACGGGTTTGCACTTCCTTGAAAGTCCTGAAAAACCATTAAATCGTTTTGGACGTTATTGGTGTGGAAATCATTTTGAGCTTTGATTGTTGATTTGATTGAGTCAATGTCTCATATTTCCATCCTTTCACACCTAAGGAAGATGTTGAGTGCATTACTTAGGAGTATCCTATATTCATCGTGCACATATGTCATGTTTGTATGCATTGATTTTCCTATCAAATTTGATCACACCCCTTCATTTACGCTATCATCGACTTGGTTGTTTTTGTGTTTGTTCATGGTGTGATTCTTTGTTGTATATTTTGTGAAATTGTTTTTGAAAAATTCAAAAATATAAGTTTTTTTTTACCTTGTGGCATTCTCCATTTGCATTTATTTCTGCTTCTCATATCTGTCTATTTTGGGATATAATAAAAAGGGGGAGAAAGAATTATCATATTATGGGGGAGTTTTGAGATGTTGAGATTTTTCTTAAGCTGGTATCTATATTTATCTCATTTGTATCTCGATACATCACTTGGTATTTGCTTTATCTCTTGTGTGTAGGTACTACATTGATGATCACTAAATTACACACCCTGATGAGAAAAGTTTTGAGAAATTTGAAGATTTGAAGAACAAACGATGAAGACTTATTCATTTGTAACTTTTCAGTTTTGGGTTCATGGGAGGGTAGATTTGTATAGGCAATTTGGTAATTGATAATTCGGATTTTTTTATTTTGTACCGGCATAGACATAGGGGGAGATTTATAAGGACATATTTCTCATGTCCGATATCTTACATTTGTATATGTCGTACACCGCTACAAAAGGAACGTCAATTCACGATCTCACATGACGGCCTCTATTCGAATTCCAGGGATCAACCATTCAACATCTCCATCATGTGTCCCACATATGCCTCAACGACTTCACGTTCCACGATTTTAGGCACTTTATGTAAGTGGTACGCAAGAGAAGTCAAAACAATGAAAGAAGGCAAGTTATGAAAGTTAAAGGGCATTTTAGTAATTTTACAACCACCGTACAAAAGTCCGATCAACTGAAAAGTTGAAGATCTCGACGCCACGAAGATACTGGAAGAAACATAACCTCAACCCGAGCTACGGTGAAGAAGTTATGGTCCTTTGAAAATGGAGAAAATTCTGAGAAAATCCTTGGAAGAATGTTGTCTGATTTTTGCCCCAAAACCAGCGAAGTTTCACCAACTGAATGGTGAACCGGTTTGGGGGTCAATCGTTTCAAGGTACATGCCGAATCGGTTCGGGGTACCTGACGCTGAAAGAGTTCCAATGACTTGAAACTCTTTTTGGTTTCCTTATAAAAGCCAACTTCGGGGGAGTTATTTTACAAGACTTGGAGAGACAATTTTGAGAGTTCTATTAGCTCAAGTCTTCATATTTTTGCGTCCCAAAACTCATGTTTTGATTCACACATCATTCCCATACCTTTGTGAATCCTTTTTCAAACCCAAGAACACTACTTTGGTTTTGTTCATACTTGTGGAGAAGCCGCTCTCTTCTTTATTGTTGCCCTCCTGGAAAGGGAAAGTTCTAGCCGACGAATTTGTGGAGAAGCCATTCTCTTCTTCATTGTCGCTCACCTGGAGTTCCTGAGGGAGATTCCAGCCGATGACATCAGAACCGACACCTGTGTGTATTTCTGTGTCACTTGTTTTTCATTGTAATCCGTGTAACTGTATCTTACAAAATTATAGTGAAAAATAAAAAGGTTTTTCCCCATTGGGGGATTTTTCCTCACTTGTGTGTGTTTGAATGTTCTTGCATGATTTCATCATCTTCAATAACATCTAGATGCATGTTTAGGATTTAATTGGGAAAAACTGAGTTAAATTAAATAATTTCTTTATTTGAATGCACGTGCACTCTTTCACATAGTGATATTTAACATGGTAAAACCTCACATCTGAGGAAACATCCACGACTCCTTCTACGGAGTAAAAACAAAATTCCACTATAAACAAATATACAAGGGTTACAAGCACATAAACACGCAAAACAAGATCCTAAGCTAACTGAACAGAAATATACCAAATGAGCAAAAAAAACTCCTCCACGGTTAATGATTCTAGCTTTGATCTCCATGGCATTTTCTTTGCTTTGACTCCTTGCTCCTTGATTTTATGGACTCAATCAAACAAGATCTCTCAAAAGAAAAGAAAAACTTTTTCTAATTGTTCATGTGAGAGTGTATTGTGACTGTGAAGTGTCTAAAATGCGACATGCAACTCACTTCTCTCTTTAAAGATTATACAAACAGTCTTATGAATTACACTAATTATATATGATATGCAAGTGTTCAATTTACAAGAAAATAAGACTTTGTTTTTCAAAATGGAATTTCAGATCTGAAGTTTACATCTTTTAAAAAGTAGTTCTAAGTCTCAAGAACTTATTTATATACAAAACGGGTTTCACAAACTGTAAAACTCATATTTTATGGATGAATCCTTCAGATCTAAAATTCAAATGGATTTCAAAGTCCCTTTTTCAAGAAATTGAAACTAGAGAGAATGGATCTTAACAAATATATAGTAAAACACAAGATCCAAACTAGAGAATGTATAAAAACACTTGAATCTTTGTGAGATGTATCTCAAATGTGTTTATCATAATTTCTATAAAGAAATATGAGAAACACTTAGAAATTTGTGTTCCTAGGAGAGATAAGGTTTAAAGAGTGTTGTTTAAACGACTACACCCCAAAAACCCTCAAGAAAACCTAAGGTTCTAATCACTTAAGTATGGTGGCTTTCTGGTTATGTTAATACGATTGAGTAGATGTTTGGTTTGGGGAAAACCTAATAGTTTTTCTCTCCATTTTCTTATGGTTCTCTCTCTCTCTCTCTCTCTCTCTCTGAGCGAGTGGGAGAGAGAGAGAGAGAGAGTGGATCTCATGAGGTCCCCCAGTTTGAGGTCCCTGAATGAGGTTCATTTTTTTAAAATAGTAAAAAAAAAAAATTGGGCTTTTTTTTTTTAGTTTTTAAACATTTCAGTATGTCCATATAAAAAAAATCAAGTCAAAATGAATTTTTTTACTTTTTAAAAAAAATTTGTCAAACTTTGTAAGTTTTTAACAACTTAAAAAGTCACACAGTTTGATCGATTTTTTTAAAATAGCAAAAAAAAATCATTTTTAGCTCATTATTTTTTATGGTCCCATAAAAAAAATCAGCCCAAAAATATGTTTTTTACTATTTTAAAAAAATGGACCTCATTCAGGTACCTCAAACTGGGACCACACATGATCATTTCCATCATTTCCCTATATATATATATATATATATATATATATATATATATATATATATATATAAATATATAAATATATATATCTTTTATTTCTCTTTTCTTTTTTTACTCTCTTTCTCTCAAAATGGACGACAGCCAAAAGTCTCTCAAAGTCTCACCAAGGGTCCCTATTTATACAGGGTGAAAACATTTATGGATCATTTAAGGAAATAAACGGCTATGATTAAAACGCCGTTCAAGTTTAAATCAAACGATCACTAACGCATCACACATCCTCTCACTCTCATAGGTCCTTTCCTCTCTATCTTGGATTAAGTCAGGTGACAACCAAATCATTGATTACAAATGATCTAAGGGATGAGATAGTGTCTAAGTTTTGTTAGATGGAAGAAACACAAATGGGACCAATCACACACACACACATATGTGTGTTGAACAATCACAGGAACTCAAAAGTGTGTTTTTGAATATAAAAATCCCATTTGGTACCCCAATATTTTGTTTCGATTTTGGTTCATACCCATGAAGTTTATTAGGGAATTAATAATCCAACTTTTATCCCCGAAACATTTTAATTTCAATTTAATAAATGTTTAAATATAATTTTAAAATGTTTAAAAATTCTCAAAAAAGTATTTAAAAAATATCCATAAATATTTTAGCGCACACACCAATGCAGTGCATGAAATTGTGTCCTATGTGTGTTGTTTAACTTCCTTTTTAGGCAATGTGGGTTGGCTTGGACTGGATGAATTGATGATAAAGTCTTGCAATACCGTGGAGAAGATGTTAAAAAAGAATCTACTAAATTTTGTCAACATATTCAAACTAGTTGGAACTCCTATATGGTACAGTCTCGAGTAAGCCAACCATATATTGTGTTCTCAGGATTTAATTATAAAATAAAAATTCATGCACTCATTCAAATAACCAGTTACCTCGTTCGAACGATATACCCTTCTTCGTTTGACCAGATTTCGAATGTAACTTCAAACGACATTCCACTGCTTGACCAAAAGACATCTCGTTCGAACGTGGGAAACTCGTTCCAACAACCTATCTAATTTCGTTTGAACAACATCAAACGAAACTTTGAAAGACATTCCAAAATTGACCAAAAAGTGATGTTTCAGATTTCGTTCGAATGATCGAGTCTCGTTCTAATGAACTAGTATAACTCGTTCAAATATCCTGAAAATCTCATTCAAACGAGACTTCAAAATTTTCAAAATACTTTAAAATATCATTTAAAATGTTTTGAAAACTTTTATTCAAGATATAATGATAAAAATCCCCTGCATAAATAAAGACTATACCAAACCACTTCATATTACTTCTAAATGATGTTGAGACGGACGATCTTCGATCTTCCAAAATGTCATCAACTTCTTGTCTCCGAATACATGGAAGTAGTCATGAAGGTGAAGTGTTGTGTAACGGGATAAGCCAAATATAAACTAAAATGAGCAACTATAAAACTTTCTCTTACAGTTTACTATAACGCCATATTCTTGCCCTGGGTTAGACATATATTTACTGACCATGGCAATAAAAGCATATATGATATCTAGTGGATAACATGCAATTCATAAGTTTACAAACTATCAAAGCATAAAGGATAAATTTCATCATCTCTATCTTCCCCATAAGTCTTAGGACACTTAGCCCTAGAGAGTTACATTCGATATCTGAAAGGTATGAACTCTTATAATATTGCATGCGGAACTTATAAACAATGGAATCGATATAAGAAGATTGTGATAATCCTAATATCATGTTCTTTCAATCTTACATAAGCTTAATCCCAAAGTTATGCCCATATTATCCAAAGTCTTTATATTTAAATGGATGTATAATCACACTCTCATATTACACATCATTTTGAATGAGTTGAATGACATCCACATATAGTACTATAAACACAAAACGGAATATGTTGAACTTCTTAGACAAGCAAAACTCATTTAATAATTGATAAAAAAAAAATATATGATTGCTTAATCAAAATTGATGTTCCCATATGAAGACTCCAACTCAATCCCATAAATAGAATTATTAAGACCTTCAGCTATAAAATCATTTCGTCAATATTTTCGTTAAGGAATTCAATCTTGACATTCATTTTGTAATTTTTAATATAAATGAGATGCAATGGATAAGATAAAGTGGATGGAATTTACCATGGATACTAGTGATAAGGTTTCCACATAAGAACTTTCTTCTCTTCGAGTAAACCCTTTAGCTACAAACTGTGACTTATTGGCCTTTACCTTCCTGTCCACCCTTTCTTCCACTTTTACACCCACTTATATCAAATGGGTTCTATCTATTTTAGTGGATGTATACGAATATAATACACTGATTTCATTCCATACTCCGTAGCTTTAAGCTAAAGATCTACTTTTTTTTCTTTGATGGTGTTATTGCAGTTATAAGGATTGGATTCAAGTTCACTTGTCACCTTGTCATAAGACTTCCCCAATAACATACTCCATTAAGGTTTACGTACAAATATCCTACAATAATGAGTTACTCCCAATGATATTACACTAGTAGACACCTATTGTGTTGTTTCATCATGTAATGGTGATGATGAAGAAATTAATGGCTCTCCTCTTAACTCTTATTTAGGGTTGTGTGAAGATTTAGGGTAAAATCCTGCCTTATTCGGGATTACATATATATTTAGTTAAGAGATCAAGGACTACATTGTTTCATATTATGTACTCGTGCAGTTAAGAGATTTAATTTTCCCGTGTTCTTTTTTGTACGAAGAATTGATGGTACCTCGGCAGTTTGTGAGAGAAAGTTTGTGGTGTGGATGGTTGTGCAAGCAGGGATATAGTATTATATATCGAGGTGATACATGGTGGGGCTATTGAGTTGGTGTTTTGTGTTCATGAGAAGGGTCTCGGTATTATGTCCACGTACATGTATATTTATGAGATCATAGCGTATGTAGTTTAGAGGCCGTGGAAATAAGGTGTATAAAATGAAATTTTGATATGCTTTTTGGAGTCGGTCCTTGACATAAAACTTCATTTCTAATTGTGTTTAGTATGCTCATAATATAAGAAAATAATTGAAATTATTCCTATAAAAAGATTCTTGCGAAATATATTTTGTGTGAATGAGAGCCTTCTAAAAGGGTTAAGGGATACTTGTATCCACTTTCCCATTGACAAACACTATTAGACCCCTCTCCCACCAATGAAAAAGAAATTAGTCCAACCTAAGACTAACTTTTGCAAAAGTTTATTTAGAAAATGTTTAAATTGTCTCAACTTTCGACTTTGATATGCACGATTCAGAGGATACCCTTTTGCATGGATTCGTATTATAAAACATGTTCTATGTGAAAAAAATATATATCCTTAATATGTTTTTTTGATACTTATTTTGATTAACTTCTTTAATACATGGGTGTAATGATGCTTATATTGATAATTTTGGGGGTGAGGACTTGGTTCTAAAATACCGAGGTTTTTTTACATAATACACACCCGAAATCCTAATAGATCCGAGGTGTGGTGTTAAAAATAAACTACGAGTTAACTATAATGTGTTGTTTGTATTTACTTCTTAAGTCTGAATCGGAAACATTTAGACTTAAGAGGTACCAAATAGTGTTTATTTTTTTAAATTAATAAGAGGCTAACGACTATTTTTTCCTTTAAATAATTAAGAGGTAAATGTAACTCCGAAATCTGAATCTAAAGTCTGATTTAGACTTAAGATTTCAGATTCAAATGAAAAAAGGAACAGAACCATAAATTGAGATTGGAGGTCAGAAGCTTTGACCCAATCTAGAACTTTTACTTTCTCTATGGGGGACTCAAACCTCTCTCTTTAAATCTGAACGAAGCATTCGAGGAACTAGATTAGATCCTAAAATGAGGGGATCTTAGAAACAACAATTGAAAAATGATGTTAGTTGATTAGAGTGAGAGGAACTCGGAAAACTAAAGATTAAATTAATTGGTGTGTCCAGGATTGAAACTATTCATTGATTTTGAAAGGGTCGAGAAACAGAATTTGAGCCAAAAAGGAGAGATTTTAGAAAATAAATACAAGAAATTATTTTGGTGTAATACCCCGCATTTCTGAGTATTTTTATTTAATTAAATTGGAGAATTAAATAAGAAAATAAGATTTGATTTAAATTACGCAAGAAAAGTAATTTAGTGACATTTTATAATAATTGTGAATATTGAGTATTAATCGCGAGATAGACACTGATTAATATTGCCTCTTTCTATTTACTTAGTGCGAGTAGTAATTAGTTACATAGAACGTATAGACCATTGTGGGGTGAGAATGAGTAATATATTTTAAGTGACTCAAATGATAATTTCAAGGTCATAGATGAGTCCGAAAGGGTCGAATTAGTCAAAATAGTATACCCGGGGGTACTAGTTGAGTCTCGAGGTAATTTTAGACTAAATAGAGACCGTTCGGGGGCGTTTTGGTCTTTTAACAGGTGAGGGTATTGAGACCTACGAATTTGAGAGTCTCTTATCAGCCGTATGAAATGTGGGTTAGGGTTAGAACACCCATGTAAACACCAAGAACATTAGAGAGAATGAGAAAATCATTCTCAAGGCTTAGAAGAGGCTTTTGAAGAGGTTGGATTTGGATCTTGCATCCAAGGATCCAAAGGAGGAAGGATTGAAGAAGAGAAGCATCAATCCATCATCAACTCCCAGAAATCAGAACCCCTCTATTAAGGCAAGTTGTTTATTACAAAAAAATTATAAAGTTATAATGCCCATGTGTAGGGTTTTTGAATAGTTTTGTTAAATCAATATCTTGGAAAGAAAAGAATGATATTTATGCATGTTGGGATAGGAATCGCATATAGAATGATTTAACATATATAAAGGAATAATATTCAAGGATGATTTGATAATTATTTAGGAATACAATATGGGTTTTGAATGAATATATGAGAAGAACACCATAACTAGGGTTTTAAGAAATTTTGAGTTTAATCCATTATTTCTTTAAATGAATTGAGGTTTTGATGAATTTGAAACATTAGAAATTGTCCTAGTATATGTGGGAACACGTTAGGATAATTGGGTCGAAGTTTGGTGTACTATAATGAAGTTTGGAGGTTTGTTAATGGGAGAAGAAATTAAGGAAGAAGGCGAATTGTTGCTGCCCCAGATCGATCGATCTTGAATGTTCGATCGATCGATAATTAAATGAGAAAATACGAGTTGATTTAAATTACGCAATAAAAGTAATTTAGTGATATTTATTAATAACTGTGAATATTGAGTATTAATCGAGAGATAGATACTGATTAATATTGCCTCTTTCTATTGAGAACAAGTAATATAATTTTAAGTGACTCAAATGATAATTTAGAGGTCACAGATGAGTCAGTAAGGGTCAAATTAGTCAAAATAGTATACCCGGGGGTACTAGTTAAGTCCCGGGGAAATTTTGGACTAAACCGAGACCGTTCGGGGGTGTTTTGGTCTTTTAACATTTGAGGGTACTGAGATCTACGAATTTGAGAGTCTCTTATTATCCGTATGAAAGAGGGGCTAGGGTTAGAACACCCATGTAAACACCAAGAACATTAGAGAGAAGGAGAAAATCATTCTCAAGGCTTAGAAGATGCTTTTGAAGAGGTTAGGTTTGGATCATGAATCCTAGGAGACAAATGAGGAAGGATTGAAGAAGAGAAGCATGAATCCATCACCAAGTCCACGAAATCAGAATCCCTATGTTCAGGCAAGTTATTTATTACAAAAAAAATATAAAGTTATAATGCCCATGTGTAGGGTTTTTGAATAGTTTTGTTAAATCAATATCTTCGAAAGAAAAGAATGATATTTATCCATGTTGGGATAGGAATCTCATGTAGAATGATTTAACATAGTTTTGTGAGAATTGTCAAAATTTAGTAGTGAAACTAAATGAGAAGTTTTTAAACATAACATTGGTGAAATGTTACTTGAGAATTAATTAACCTTCCCGAGATGTTAGTGAAATGGATGTACTATATGGGCGATACGAGAACTTAGGTATTGATGACTTTAGATGATTACTTTAGTCCTAGTTAGCTTGGGAGATATGGATAGGAAGGCTAAGTGTAGAACTTTAGGCGTGCACAATAAATAAGTAGTGAGTAAACTCAAGAGAGTGTATGAGAAGCTAACATCTGTAATCAATAACCGCATTTTATATTGTGATAAACGCTTGCTAAATATTTTCAAAATTTTTTGAGTACCAAATCTTGCTATAAAATATTTTCAAAACCTTTTAGGTGTCCAGTCACAAGGACGCCATGTATGCTAATTTCATTCCAGGGACTCAAAGCTGTAGCACAGTGGATGCTTACAAGATTTTGATTAGACGATATCTCTCTTTAAGATCTAATACAAGATCTCACACTATTCTATATATGGACTTGTGGTCTGGTATCAGCCTCAGATGTTTAGTTTTAGACTAGTGGTTGTTATATTGTTGTTTTGCGATTTTTTAGCCGATGGTTATTCAGTAATACTATTGTTCTCTTGTACTTATATTTTGCTGATTGGGTTGTAGTGCATGGTGATTGTTATACTTTATTCTGCATGGTTGATTTATTTGTTTCAAGAAAGATAAAATTTGGCACTGGTCTAATTTTCACGAAGGTGATTAGTAATTAAAAGGTTTTCGATAGTGATGCTAAGAATGAACCATTTGAGAAACCTGTTTTAATTTAATAAAGGCTTGATCTCCTGATGTTTAATTAGGTGGGGTGTCACAGATGGTATTAGCAGCATCAGGTTCTAGTGTCCATATGATATGTACGACTTACTACGTTTTCAGCGTATCGTTTAATTGATATAGAGCCCTATCTTAGAATTATTGTACTACTTTAGGTATGTGGTTTACGATTTCCTACTATTCAGTAGATGAAGTTATATTGATACGAGTTCGATTGAGTATGGTACATCGAACATCGCGGTAGGATCTGTGTAGGCGTTGGAATCACTACAGGAGGAAGGGGCTTGTTATGAAGCATGGAGTTTTCGAAGATGATAATCGTGGAAGAGATGACCGTTTTCGAGGTCACTCCTAATGTGTAATGGAAGTAGATGCTGCAAGGACTGTTGGGGCATCGTAGGAATTTTCCCAGAACCGCGAAGACAAAGGGTGATACTAATTTGGATCGCCCAACACTGTGATAATGGGAGGAGGTCTGAAGGACCTTTGAAGAAAAGGAACCGTGAAAAAGTCGACTGTGCATGTTAACCAATGGATGTGGAATGCCCATAGGTCTTGGCGCTAAGGATATAGTAGAAGTACTCATAAGTGAAAATTTGGGTAAATTTTTTTTATAGAGGCAACGTGGTGGGGATACCAGTCACCACATCCGGGCCGAGGGTCTGTGTACAAATGGAGGGATCTTAGGTACAAATAGATGGATCTTAGGTATAGTTTAACCGCAAATTCCTCCAATGATGGTTCAGAAGCAAAGTAAATGGAAATTTCTGAACCCATCACGTGAAAGCCTGGTAGAGGCTAATTGTGAGAAATAAATTTATCTGTTGAAGTGAACTTGTACCCGATGAGACATGTACAAGGGAAAAAGATCCCATGAGAGAATGGACTCACGAGTTATCGCCACCCATAATTTTTTTGAAAACTTTGATTGCACGACTTATGTGTATGATGGAAGTACGATGCTTCTTACAAGGTTGATGAAAATGCTCCTAGGTGAGTGGACCTAAAAGAGTTTAAGGAATTAGTCGAAGAGTAAGACTGAATGTAAAGGGGCTAGTGCAAGACAGATGTGGAAACCCACTAAGGGAATTTATTGCATTGATTCTATGTCAGGACTGTTAAGTCAAATAGTGTGTTCCTCTTGGTCAGCGGAACTAAGGGAACGATGATGATAGTGTTCCAAATAGAGGCTTCCAAGTCCGAGAGGAGGAATACCCTAAACTGACCGTTGTGGCCTAGAATAAAGGGATTTATGAAAAGATGTCTTATATGGGACATGAGACCACGCGCTTTGATCTTGCCCAAAGTTATTTAAAGGAATAATAACTCCGATAAGTTTTGCGTTCTGAGAAGGACAAACGTGTAATGTTCGGGAACCATTTGAACCACTAATACGATGGGCAAAAAGGTATATGAGTTTTAGCCTCGAGTGAATGAAGTATATGATGATTCCTCACCTGAAAGAGGGTCGAGCTCGCATTATTCATCAGTATATTGGAGACTTTAGAGATTATGGATGTCTCATAGTGATTGATCCCGGTGTGTAGGGACCTTAATGATGTGATTCAAGGTATGCCGTATGACCGTTGAGTTGAGAGATCGAGCTCGTTGTTGGGATCAGTGTTAAGGACTTGGTGATAGTGTAAGCGCAGTGCCAGTTGACTCCTTTATAGATGTTGGATTATAGTCATACCTATTATCGGGGGATGGAAGTTGAGTATCTTGACTATGTGTTATTCCGATAAGGCTCAGTAGCAATGCATTGGGAGAAGTCCCTTGTTTAAGTTCGATTACGAAAGGGGATACAACTGAATTTTTATGCACATTAGGAGAAGAGACGTTGTTAGATGCTAGGGCATCAGTGGAGTCAGTAGTGTTGTGGGAAAATACTGAAAATCTTATCTCACCACGAAGGCATAAGTGGGACTTTGTGCGCAAGAATTTGATTTCTAGTCTATAAAAGATTGAGAATACCCCGAATTTTTAGTCACACCTTGAAAACAAGGCGAGAGTTGAGGAAAAACTGGTTACGAGTACGACGGTTGTAATCTTTGGAAAATGTGCATGGAGAAGAGGGTGTATGGGCACCCTAGTCAATTGGCCTTCTTAGTCATCTGAGATAGAGGGATGCAGAAAATATTATTTGATAAGTATGACAGTGGGGAAGTTATGAGGCAAGTCATATTGATTAAATGGATTGAACATCATGGGAGAAAGATGACAATCCAAGCTTATATGTGCTGAGAGAGCCAGCACACACTATGGGATAAGAGTCGGTGGGAAGCCGTTCAAAAGTTATCTCTTAATATGGGAGACCTAACTGTTATGAAGAAGTAACACAAGGTTCTACTTGACTAAGTGTTGAGAGTGACTTACGCATTACTAAAATGTTGATTCTTATAAGGTAACCAACCCTAAAAGTACATCAATTACGAAGAGCACACGTATTGTAAAGTATAACATACCCGGAGAGAAAGGGGAATAGAGTACCACTTGAGAAAATATGACGTAAGTGGGAAGCCATGTTGAGGAAGAGACATAGTGAGATTGTCTTCAGACGCACCACTAGTTGATAGAGAAAGATGGGTGCGAAATGAGCAACCGGAATTGGGTAGTGAACCTACATTTACAGTGATGAAATGAATAGGAAGACTTATAATTTATGGATGGGCTGTGAACATCATAACTAAGTCAACATTCTATTGGGGTAGCGGAATGGGTTGATCGGTATGGAGTAGTATGTCGTTGAAAAGGAAGAGTGCACAAGTGCAAGGTGTTACTCTATATTATTGTGAATCAGGATGAAATCCTAAAATCCCACCCTGTGAGAGATGGTCATGGAGGAATGGAGATGAATTTTTATTTTGGGTATCTTTTGTCACCTATGAGTCCATGGTTGTGAGAAAGGAAGATATTACTCTCTAACGATAGTTGAATTTTGGTAGAACCCACTGATCAATTCATAGGTTAAATGTATACCTATATGAGCATATTTATAGGTAGTTTGAGTGTGCCTATATGGACTGTAAATAAGGATTAGGTTTGTGGGTACCTATTATGAACTTATATGTACCTTGAGGTGTGGTTCGAGGAGACATTCCGAACTCTTAGTCCTTAATGCGTGATATAAGGACAGTCTATTGGAGTATGACATTTTAGAATATATGAAGTGTGAAATATATAGATCCTAAATTGTCTACTCATGTGCGATGAGATATATATACATATATTGGTGCTCGAGGTGTGATTTCGAGATAATATAACAAATCAATATTGGTGATCGAGGTGGGATTCCGAGCCAATAACCCCAAAAATGTTATAGAAGGGGGGTGATTATAAAATAAGTGTTGATAGTATATGTTATGTGTAATAAATATATACCTTATGATTTTTCTACTTATGTACAATAATAAGTATGCTTAATTCTGTATTGGGGTCGATGATGTTCCGGACCAATACATGAAAGATCGATTTGGGGTCGATGATTTTTCGAACCAAATCGATGATGAATAATAAACAATGGTATCGACGGAAGGTCTGAACCAACGTATGAATTACATTTACCTTGGGGTTGAGGGATTTTCAGACCAACGTAAATGATAGGACGATTGGGGTCTATGATTTTGTCGGACCAATTTTCCTTATAGTATATATTGTGTGTGAAATATATACCTTAAAATATTCTACTTATGAGTGATAGTAGACACATAGATTCTATATGTAGAGATATACATCAAAAGGGTAAATTAAGTAGGGAGAAACTTAATTTCAAGAGTGAACATAGATTGGGAAAAATCTATGGAGATATTGAGTAGTGAGACTAAATTATAATGCGATAAGGGTTTTTAATGAAGCGAGGCATGTACTTGGGGCGACCCTTAGGACGATATGATTTGATTTTTGGGTATTAGAGGAGGTGGTGATGTTTAAGGTCCTTAGTCTTAATACCAGTCTTATCCTAATTTCGAGGATAAAATTCCTTAGTAAGGGGGAAGTATGTAATACCCTGCATTTCTGAGTATTTCTATTTAATTAAATTGGATAATTAAATGAGAAAATACGATTTGATTTAAATTATGCAAGAAAAGTAATTTAGTGAGATTTATTAATAATTGTGAATATGGAGTATTAATCGAGAGATAAATACTGATTAATATTGCCTCTTTCTATTTACTTAGCGCGAGTAGTAAATAGTTACTTAACACGTATAGACCATTTTGGGGTGAGAACGAGTAATATATTTTTAAGTGACTCAAATGATAATTTAAAGGTCACGGATGAGTCTGGAAGGGTTGAATTAGTCAAAATAGTATACTCAGGGGTACTAGTTGAGTCCTGGGGTAATTTTGGAGTAAACCGAGACCGTTCAGGGGCGTTTTGGTCTTTTAACATGTGAGGGTATTGAGACCTACGAATTTGAGAGTCTCTTATCAGCCGTATGAAAGAGGGGTTAGGGTTAGAACACCCATAGTAACACCAAGAACATTAGAGAGAAGGAGAAATCATTCTCAAGGCTTAGAATATGCTTTTGAAGAGGTTGGGTTTGGCTCTTGCATCCTAGGAGCCAAAGGAGGAAGGATTGAAGAAGAAAAGCAGCAATCCATCATCAACCCCATGAAATCAGAACCCCTCTATTAAGGCAAGTTGTTTATTACAAAAAAAAAATATAAAGTTATAATGCCCATGTGTAGGGTTTTTGAATAGCTTTAATAAATCAATATCTTGGAAAGAAAATAATGATATTTATGCATGTTGGGATACGAATCGCATGTAGAACGATTTAACATATATAGAGGTATAATATTCAGAGCTGATTTGATAATTATTTTAGAATAAAATCTGGGTTTTGAATGAATATATGGGAAGAACACCATAACTAGGGTTTTAAGAAATTCTGAGTTTAATCCACTATTTCTTTAAATGAATTGAGATTTTGATGTATTTGAAATGTTAGAAATTATCCTATTATATGTGGGGACACGTTGGGATAATTGGGTCGAAGTTTGGTGTACTATAATGAAGTTTGGAGGTTTGTTAATGGGAGAAGAAATTAACGAAGAAGACGAACTATTGCTGCCCCATATCGATCGATCGATCGATCTTGAATGTCGATCAATCGATCAGGTCGATCGATCGAACCCAGGAGTCGATCGATCGACTTAAGGTGTTTTTCTCAAATTTTTCCTTGGTTAAGGGTTCTTTAATTTCCGGGAATGAATGGGTATCCTAGGATTTAGATTATACTTATATGGGAGTGAGAATAAGACCAGTAGGTATATTGTTGAAGTCCGGTAATTCCATTGGGTGTAGGACTTGGATCATGGACTGACAAGAATAAATCGATTGAGTAGAGCATGGGGGAATTTGGAATTGAGCTACGAGGCGAGGTAAAGTCAATTCAAGTGATAGACCAGTAGGGTAAGTAATAACTACTGAAATTATATATGAGGGGTAACTAGGGCCCTTAGAGTTGAGTGAATACTCAAATAAATGCGATAGTGAGAAATCGTAAATTGACGGATACGGTTAATATAAGAGAATACTATATTACGTACAAGTATGATTGATAGGTCGGGTGTGTACCTACTAAATTGTATGAACTATTAGGTTGAGAGATGTATATCTAAATTAATTACGCTAGGGTCGATGAAGTATTCTGAACTAACGTAGGGTTATTATACGTTAGGGTCGATGAAGTATTCCAAACTAATGTAGGGTTATTATATGTTAGGGTTGATGAAGTATTCTGAACTAACATTGGGTTATTATGTGTTCGGGGTCGATGTAAAATGCCGAACCAAACCTTCGAACTGGTGTCGTGACGAAAGAGTCCTAGCAAAAATATGTGTATATAAATATTTGGGATCGATGTATCATTCCGAACCAATTATTACTTGGGGTCGATGCATCATTCTGAACAAAGAGTCCTTTACGTGTGCCAAAAGGACATAATAGTAATGAGTGATATTTAGTATATATTGTGTGTGAAATATATAATTAATGATAGTCTACTTCTGTGTATTAGTAGATTAATATATGATGTGTTTAACGATACATATCAAACTGGTAAGTTAAGTAGTGAAACTTAATTACGAAATGTAAAGTTAGATAGAGAATATCTAATTAGTAATTTAAGTAGTAAAAATTAATTACAAAAGTGGAAAGATATTAATTGTGAGAATTGTCAAAATTTAGTAGTGAAACTAAATGAGAAGTTTTGAAACATAACATAGGTGAAATGTCACTTGAGAAATAATTAACCTTCGCGAGATGTTAATGAAATGGATGTACTGTATGGGCGGTACGAGAACTTAGGTATTGATGAGTTTAGATGATTACTTTAGTCCTTGTTTGCTTGGGAGATGTGGCTAGGCAGGCTAAGTGTAGAACGTTAGGTGTGCACAATAGATGAGTAGTGAGTAAACTCAAGAGAGTGTACGAGAACCTAACATGTGTAATCAATAATCGCATTTTATATTGTGATAAACGCTTGCTAAATATTTTCAAAATATTTTGAGTACTAACTCTTGCTATAAAATATTTTCAAAACCTTTTAGGTGTCCAGCCACAGGGACACCATGTATGTTGATTTTATTTCAGGCACTCGAAGTTCTAGCACAGTGGATACTTACAGGATTTTGATTAGATGATATCTCTCTTTCAGATCTAGTGCAAGATCTCACATTATTCTATGTGTGGACTTGTGGTCCGGTATCAGTCTCAGATGTTTACGTTCAGACTAGTGGTTGTTCTATTGTTGTTTTGGAATTTTTTAGCCGATGGTTATTCGGTAATACTCTTGTTCTCTTGTACTTATATTTTGCTGATTGGGTTATAGTACATGGTGATTGTTATACTTTGTTCCGCATGGTTGATTTATCTGTTTTAAGAAAGATAAAATTATGCACCGGTCTAATTTGCACGTAGATGATTAGCAATTAAAAGGTTTTCGACAGTGATGCTAAGAATGAACCATTTGAGAAATCTGTTTTAATTTAATAAAGACTTGATCACCCGATGTTTAATTAGGCGGGGTGTCACATTTGGGACCTCTTGATAACTTTAATTCTTCTCTAATTCCAAAAGTAAGTTTTGAAGAACCAGATCGGAGCCAAAAGGGGAGATAAAATATAAAAAGGGCTCGTGATAACATGTGCCCTAAGAGTACACATTAAGACCCAAAAAAAAATAGGGACAGAGTTCTGACATACATTTAATAGGAAACAAATTTTCATGAGGAGCTCTAATACTTACTATTTTGACGCTCCAAATTTGTACCCTAGGAATAAACATTATCATTTTTTTATAAAAAATAATGCGTATTTAATTTTGGGCCCCATAAATCATTGGATGAGGGTTTATTACTAGTTTTTTAGGGTTTGTTTCTCTTGCACAAACTATAATCATTAATGATGCCTTTTTTCTACAATGTTTGAGAGACCACAATTTAATGACGGTTTCACAAGGGTTTGTGATGATGAATTTGGCTTCTTTACTGCGTAGTTCTTATATTTGTTAAATGCTATGAACATCATCATTGAAAGAAATCTCAATCTTACAAATTTCTCTATATGTGGAGAGAGGATATATTTTGGGGATCCTTGTTAGTCCTAGTTTCGAGGGTTGTCTCATGAGTTTTTCGCACTTTTAGTTGCGGTTAATTGGATTGTGTTTGAGAGATTGTTCAACGAGCTTTATATCTTCCATGATTATATATATATATTAGAATTTCAATTATATTATTGAGTTTTGTTGTAATTTAAGCATAAAAAGTGATTTTGTAATCATTGATTTCTCTATTTTATATTTTGACATACAATGTTTTTCATATTATACCATTCTTCCCCATTTATATGGAAAATTTGCAGATAAATTATTAACTATAAATGCAATGTAAAATGTCCATTTTACCCTTTGTAGTATCAATTGTAAACTAGACTAATGAGTAGTGGCCAAAATTAATATTATCCAAAGAACACCAAAAACATCAATTTTGGGGGGATTTTTTTTTATTTTCTTCAATACTTTCAAGGAAAATCCCCAACTTCGTAAAAAAATCTATGAATGAAATGAGAAATTGTTTTTCTATAATCAAGAAACTGTAGTATTCCAAAAATTAAAGACATGATTTGTAGACCTTCTTTTCACTCTAAAATTTTCATAAATTTAAAAAAATTGGAAAAATTTAAGAAAACAAAAACAGTTCTAAAAAGTCCTATAGAACCCTTAAAAAAAATTGTTCTGCAAATCAAGTTTATATTTATATATTGGATACAGGTTACACGCCCGTGTTCTGAATTAATAATCCTTTAGTCCTTTTGGGATGTCTTAGATTTATAGTTCACTTACTTGATTGATAGTTCACTTACTTTTCTTTTTCTGAACTCAATTTCCGAACCACATTCCACAATACTTAGCAATTGGTGATCTTGTCATCGATCAAGTGTATCATTAATCTATAAAAAATATGATATGTTTATGTATTGACGGTATCCTAATATCCTTATCAATAGAACATGGAAATCTTAAAATGACATTTTTATTAATTTATATTTAACTTAGTTGAGATTTTTAATTTTGTTCAGTTTGAAGATTAAACATAAATTTATTAAGTATGCTTTTACTTTCTAAATTCCTTTGTCACTAAAAAAAAAATAATAGTGTATGCATTTGATTCATGTTATCTTCACTTTCACCAAGTAAAAGTGAATCCTAATGCAACAAATTTGTGTCGAACTTGGGTATGTAGATATACAAATATAATGTAAGTGTATCGTGTCACAAGATATCACCGTAAATTTAATAACCCTAAGCCGAAGAAACATTGGATCCACAAGGGTATGTAGATATACAAATATTTGTTAGAAATCAATACGCGAAAGGAATTAATCTCGTGTGGAAAAACTGACTCAACACTTTTGTCAAACCAAAAAAAAAAGTGCGGGTCAAATACTTCTGTTAAAAATACAGGTAAATTTGACTTCAAATAGAAATTAAATAGTAGTTAATGGTCAAAGCTTTAGCTAGATGGTTTGATTTTTGATCCAAATCCCGAGCCATAGTATAAAATAAAATTTGAATGCATTGGTTAGCCGAAAACCAAAACACAGTCCAAAGTTTTTTAGAACGGCCGGCTGAACAAACATTTTCAAAAGTTAGTGGCGGTTGATATCAAAGTAAATTGAATGAAAATAACTATGAAGGATAAGCAAGACAGATAAGAAACTATGTTTTTCAGTTGATTACACAAGAAATATATATATATATAGTATTATTTTTGTACGGATTAATGTGTTTTATCGGTGCGAATTAAACATATGTCACTTGACACTAATCCTAAAAATTATCGATTAAATTATAATTACTCTCGTTTTTTTCTCTGAACTCACCGTAAAATGACACGTGTTAAATTCGTCCCCTTAAAATAAAAACGGATATATATGTGTGTGTTTATTTATTTTAATGATTAAACTAGAATGCTTTAAAATCTTTTGCTAATGATTGTGTTTTTAATGATGAGTACGACAAATGAGTAAAAAAATAGACCAGACAAGAAAAGACATAAACAGCCAACTTCTAATAGAACTTAGCCAAATGTAAGGATTCTATGGAGCCACTTGAAAAAAGGTAAATCGTTTTTTATATTGTACTTTTTATATGTATTTGTGGACATAAATTGTTGTGCAATTATTCACACTCGTAAGCTTATTGGAGCCGATGATTATATATGCAGAACACTTGGCTCAAAAATATATTTAAATATCGTTTTTAATTTATTTTTTTAAATACAAATCGAATATGTATCGTCTGACGGTGGTGAGCGTAGATATTATCGTCTAAATTATAAGCTCTCTCTATCTTTTTTTGGGGAGTACCGTCAGGTAACATATATTCAGTCCGCACTGTTACAATGAGGAACAGTTCTTACAAGAGCAGCACTGTAATTATATATATATATATATATATATATAATCACACATACATACAAAAAATGTATACATACATATATATTTATATATGCATTACATTATGATATTGCATTTATCAATAATAAAATTGCATACATATATTAATTGATGATATTATTTAATACATATATACCATATGTATATATTATATTATTACATACATGCATGAAATTTTATATACGTATCATGTACTTATTGATAATATTTTTTAATATATAGATTTTAGTGTACTATATAATTTAGTAATGCCTAGATATACATAATTTTTTATACAATGATATTGTTGTTGTCTGGATTTGGTTTGCTAATTTAGAATAATCTTAGCTCAATTAAACCAACAATTATAACCATAGATAAAATAGTAAGCTAGAGAGGGATGAGAGTTAGAAAGAGACACAAATGTTTTACATGGTTCAGTCCAATATGTCATTTACATCCACAGATACAATGCCACTGTATTTTAGGATTTTGTACAATCCTCTGTGACACCCCACCTAATTAAATATCGGGTGATCAGTCCTTTATAAAATTTTAAAACAGAATGTTCGGTTGATTCATTCTTAGCATCACTGTTGAAAACATTAACTTTAATAATCACCTAATATAAATTACGCTAGTGTCAAAATACCTTCCTTTTTAAATTGTAACCAAAATCATATTTATAAAGTCCATGAATTTAAATAAAATCCATACACCATTCAACTGAATAAAATAAATAATGTATCTGAACCACGTACGGAAATAAATATGACTAGATAGAACATTCCAGTTAAAAACTCTAAACCACAGATCCATAGTAAACTAAATCCAACTAAAATGAATAGAAATCAAACTAAATACAATCTCTGATAAAATGTCTAAGGAATGGGTGACACATGCCCTAAATGAAAGTTCTAGATAAACTGAGAGAAATGATAGGAGCGTCTAATGCAAAGACCTACAGCTTCCACATTAGCTGTAGCACGCCAAGCAATCCAAGTGTCTAAATTTGGCGTCCCTATGGCTGAGCACCTGATATAATACATATATATATATAGCAAGAGAGAAAAGAGATGCAAGAGACGGGTCAGAGCCCGATGTGTAAAAATATGTTTTAGCAAGTATTTAAAACTTCCTTAAATCAAGTATTATGTGCATGTTAGATTCGTGCTCTCACATGAAGTTCTCACCTCTCTTCTACCCAAATTAACTTGTTCAAAGTCAACATAACACTATCTGCATTCAACATTAGTATTCCCGTATTGCCCATACAATACCCCATAGGTAGTCTATTACATTTTACTACCTTTTATGTTCACCATTAGAGTATTTAAATCTTTATCTCATTAAGATTGTTTCATTTGTCATTGGTGCCACAACTACTAGTTTCTCTTAGTAGAACTTCTCATATATATATATACTCATATCATCCTTATACATATATATTTCAGTTCTGCACCCTCGGTTTAAGCGCCATTACTGCTATAAATAAAATGATCATGCCCGGGTTGTCACCCATTAGTGCACTTACAAAAATATCCCTGCCCCCCCTCGGGTTATCACCCATCAGCGCACTTAACAAAAATATTCTCGCACCCCCGAGTTATCACCCATTAGTTCGCTTAATAAATAACTTTACACCCCCGGGTTATCACCTTTTAGTGTACTGAACAAAGATAATAAATAATAGGCATGCACACATCCTATTAAAATTTATAGGTATTCTCCTAACCTAATTATATACTTAACATACGTATTTTATTCTCATCTTTACGTATTGTATATTATTATTAGATTACCATAACTCTCTCGTAATTTCCAAGGTAAACCTTCTTTTCAAAATATTTAATGTATAAATCTCACACCCTTTCTCGTAAACCTATCTCGCTTTAAATTTGATTACTGGCAGTTTCTCTCACTCCAATAAACTGAAAATTCCAAAACTGGACCCTAAGAAAAATTTCAAAAAATTTACCTCGTTGCTCGAACCAGATGGAAATGTCGTTTGAACGACTACCAAATGTCGCTCGAGCGACTTCGTGCGAGATGCCAGTCTCGCTCGAACGATTACGCACGACACCGCGCGATGCGCACTATTTCGTCTTCTTCCCTAGAATTTTGCGTTTTTCCACCATTAACCTCTAAAATCTCTATTGTTCATTCCCAAACACCCAAACAACAAACCCAATTGATGTTCTAACATATTTGTATGATTTCTAACACCCTAGAATCATTAAATCTTCACAATACATCAATTAACTACTAAATTCCCAAATTAAACCATTAAACCCCTAGTTCTTCCAATTTCAATTCAAGAAGTATTATAACCGAGATTCGTTCATGGAAATTATCATAAATTCGTGGATGACAACCTATCTACATGAAGGAATTTAATCTCTTATAATCTCAGACCCAATATGAATCAAATCATCAAGTTTTCATCAAAATTAAATCTCATAAATTAATAGGTTATCACCTAATCTAATCATAAACATAATTATTACTAAATCACGCAAGTAATAAACACTTGCCTCGAATAAATTGTCTGATCTCTTGATTTTTTGGTGTGGGTGTGTTCCTCTTGTTCTGATCTACACGATGGTGGTGGGGGTTGTGCAAGGTGGTGCTAATTGGGCCTTCCTTCTTGGAATTTGTTCTCCCTCACACACTCTGTAGCCTTTCCCTACTTTTGTATATCCCAAACCTAATGAACCTATCGTGCCTGATATAATAAACTCCCAATTTTCGTCCATTTAATTTCTCCAAAAATTAAAATTACAAAATTACCCCTACGGAGTGCCGGTTTGGCCTAAAATCTCCCGGAGTCTAAATAATATATTCGGGTAGTGTTTTCTGATTATCTTGACCCTCCCAGACTAAACGGCGCACTCGAAATTACCATAAGATTTACTTAAAAATAATTTACCTTTATATCCCATTCAATTAGTCCCGACACGACTCACACGCGTGTCCCGACTTAATATTCCAAGCTGCCGTATGTTTCACTTTCGACAATTTATAAATTTCATAAATTCTATTTTACTTATTCACTCAGTAATATTCAATGATTCTCATTAATAAGTATTAACCCTTATCACGCTAGTTAATATTTATTTTTAAATCTGGATTAGTCACCAACTAATTCTTGCATATTAATTTAATTAATCCCACAATAATAATTAATCACATAATTATTTAAGTTCTCAAAAATACGGGGTGTTACATCCTCTAAGGATCTCTCTAAGGTTTAGATAAAGTATTTTCAGTTACCCTTAGTTAAGAGAGGCCATAATCTATTTACAGCAGTTGGAAGTTTAAGAGATGGAATACCTTTATACATTAGGTATCTTCATCTTTACACAATAATAAGGAGTTGGATATCATTCACATGCATGTGCATGGTGATTATTGAGAATTACACGTGTGTTTGTTCATATTATTGACTGTTCATATTCTTGGGGGTGGTCGGTTAGTTAGTCGACCATATATATGTGCTGTTTGAGGGTTGAATGAACATGATGATGGATGTCACTCTTCAATTTGTCCACGTGGTCTTATCATTTAGGCTACAACAAAAGTACCCAATACTTAATTCTTTATTGGAATGGCATAATTGAGTGAAAGGATGGAGTATTTCCTATCAGGGTTGCTCTGGAAGAGCATGGTCGGCCGCCGACTTTTGAGACACGTAAATCCTAGAATATCATATTAAGGCAGTGGAAATTTTATAGGTAGAGGGAAAAATAGTGAACCATCTAGGGGTACGCTAGTCATTTGGTTTTCTGGGAAATGACACGCCATCGAAATCTGAAGCGATGGTACAATTAATGATTTCAAAATTCGTAGCCTATTCTCTCCTTGAATTTTATATTCACTTCTTCACTCTTGAGCTTTCATTCTATCATTTTAGAAAATTGTTGTTGTGTCTTTGCTCTCGCTATAAGAACTTTTTCTTTCTTGTCTTTTCATTTCTTATTTTTCACGATGGTGTATATCGTAGATGAAATCTCTTTGGAAGACATTAGAACAAAACATAGGATCCCTGATTAGGTGAAAATGGAGTTGGTGATAGGTCTTTGTGAACCGTGTTCATTATAATAGGGCCATTGACTTCCTACTATCTTTATTGCAGATTGTGGAGTTACTTTCCCACTCAATCGTTTTTTCCTTAAATTATTACAATATTTTGATGTGGTCCCAACCCAAGTGGCACCCAATACTTGGAGGGTAATGAATAGGGTCAACCGTATTAATAAACGATTTGAATCCCATATAGGAATAACTGAATTGATGTATTCATATTGTTGGGGAACACTGTGGATAATATTTATTACTTGAAGATTAGATATTCAAATAGGGATTTGGTAGTAAATTTACCTGATTCCAATAAAGTTTATTGGGATAATGGATTGATAGTAAAGGATTGGCAATTTTTCCCTCTTTCTGAGGGCGAGGAATTCAATAGGCCCCACTGTCTTCAGGAAGGACGGGGCATAGGTTGGCAGCTTTTATTTTATTGTTATATATTTTTCTATACTTATTTTTTTCCAGTTTATTCTATTTACTAACTCGCACTTTTGTCTTTGTGTTTAGCAAAGAAATAATAGAAAGATAATACCCAACTGTCTGAAGTGAATTTTATTGATCTAAAAATTATTTGGTCCATTCAGCAAAGAATTGGGGAGAGTCATCCTCGCTCGGCGTCTCCTTTGTTGGATTACCAGAGCTCTATCACATCTTTTGTTTTTCAGCCAACTAAAGATACCCCCTTAGCCCCTATTGATTTAGAGGAGCCAACCTCATGCTTTTCGATTGCTGATTTAGAATCTTTTCCTCAAGTGGAAGGGGATTTCACTACTGGAGGTATATTTTCCTCCTTTGAATCAATAGATATCAACCTTGTTCCGATCATAAATCCATCTACAGAGATGGTGAAGAGGAAGATCCCTAATATTTTTACTAGATCCAAGTCTCCTCATCCTCCTTCTGTCTAGAGGAGGAAAACTGATATTAGGGGCTCTAAACACCCTGTGTTTATGGACCATGCTACAATGAAAACCCAAGATCCTCAATTCAAAAGGTTGAATAAAGGTCATTTTACTCATCTAGATTTTTCAGGGAAGGATCAGGCCAACCAAGTTCAGGGTGGTGCCTCTTATGTGGAAGTGAACCCTGGTTTTGCTTGAGGGTCGATAAGTGCATGAGTGCTTCCTGTTGATGAAGTTCCTATTATTTCCCTCTCTAGGACCAGATTATTATATAAGGCCAATCACAATTTATATTTGATAACTACTTCTTTAATCAATCTTTATTATATGCTTGTTTTTCTACTATTCATTTACTCACTTCCACAATTTTTTAGACTTTGCAGTTTTTGGTTGATAATGATCAATTGTTTAGAAGGAACAACAAGTTGAGAGAGTCATCCATGGATGTTGAGGTTTCTTTCCAAGGTCTGAAAAAGTCTTTGGATTATAGTAAGAGAGCCTATGTGAACGACCAGGAGAAGTGGCAAGATGCTGCGAAAAAGATGGAGGACGACAAGAATAATTTTGAGAAACTTGCCAGTGATGCTATTAAGGAAGCTCAGCAGGCCAAGAAGGCTTCTTAATATGATAAGAAGTCAGTTGATGATGCCCATAAAAAAATCCAAGAGCTTAAGGATAAGGCAAAGAAGGAGAAAGAAGATTTCTATACCCGAGGCTGGGACAAGGCATTCTCTACTACAACTGTGCAAGTGGAGTATCTAAAGAAATCATCCTTAAAAAGAGGGATGGATTGTTTCCCTGACCCAGGTTGACATTGCTTTGGACTCCGAACACTTTCTCCAATATAAATCTAACACTCCTCTAGTGATTCAAAAGGAGGTCAATGCCGAATAAGGGATGGTTGAGTCATCAGTGCCCTAGGAGATGGTCATAGTTACTAATCGCCCTAAGGACGAAGTCACTCAGGATAAAGAGAAGGTGTATGTGAGGACACAAATTTCCAATTGAGTCTTTTTTAGTTTTGGCTCAATTCCGGACAAAAATGTTTGAGTCATAGGATAGAGTGATTGATCATCCTTCAAGCCTATGACGTAATAAAGTTGAAGACGTAGCGGTCAAGTTTAAAGCTTCATCAAAATGCCGAGTTTAAAGTGCCTCGTTTCTACATCAACAACATTGTTCCATGCTCCTAAGGTATGAATGCAATTATATATATATATATATATAGGAGCTTGGAATTTAATTGGGTGTAATTTATAATTTTTATAAATTAATTTTATCGACTTTGTTTTACTCAAAAAAATAGTTTTGGGCTTAAAATTAAAACTTCATTTTTCGGATTTTCTGGAACGTCGTTCGATGCACACTGGAATCTCGTTCGAACGAGATTGCCAGGTCGTTCGAACGAACTGACATCTCGTTCGAACGAGATGCCTGGTCATTCGAACGAGATTTCTGACGAATTTTATTTTTCTATTCTGGAACTTCGTTAGTAAATTCGTTCGAATGAGTTTTGGCGGGAAATGTTTTTGGACAGTTTTTGGCAGTTTTTCCCACTTTCCCACTTTCTTTCCCCACTATCTTTTTCCAGATTTTATAATGTGCGGGAACCAACATTTTTGAATCAAATTTTTCCCATTCTACAACCTATAAGAGAGAGTCTGAGAGAATAATTCCAAAAGGAAAAAGTTCATGTTTAAGTGTTTTTTATTGTTAAGAAAAATATTTTAAACACTTGTTTTACACCCAATGTTCATTTATCCAAGTCCATCCATATATATTTATCTTGCTTGGAGTTTGGCATCGCTTCTTTTATCTCTACCGTTTGAAGAGAGGCTTGGGTTTGCTTCTACATCCCACAAAGAAAAAGAAGTTTGCGTCGATTTACCCACTTGGAGAAAGGCTCCTTATTCGAGTGACGGTGACCATATAAAGTCCGATCGGTGGATTCTGAGATCGAGGTGGAGCTCCGTTGTTATTCGCTAGGTGGAGGTGTCTACAAGAAGAAGCATCGGGGCTTGAGAGGGATCGAGTCGAGTGTTGTAAGTCTTTATGTCTTGTATTTGTAAAACTATACTTAGTGGATTTGAGGCTAGGGTCGTCCGAGGTTTTTTCCTGTTATGGGTTTTCCCTCGTCCATCGCGGCGTAGTGATTTATTGTTTATTTTATCTTGCTATACTCACCTAGAATGCATGCTTAGGTAATTCAAGATAAAATTTGGATTTAATCACTACATGTTTAATTTGGTGCTAAATTAATTATTGGGTAATGTTTAGTTAATTTAATTTAAGTCATTATATTTAATTTGATAAAATTGGTTTGGCCTAATTTGTTAAAAATGAAAAATATGACTTAGGCAAATTTATAGGACTTGGGTTAAATTAATTGTGTTTAAGTGAAATTTATATAAGTGTGTGTTTGAATTTAATTTCACTTTGGTTAATTTTAATTGATATAGAAATTAAAATTTGTTGTTAATTTGAACCATCATTTTACGCTTCCGCATCTAAAAAGAAAATTACTACTTCTTGTGAAGTAGAAAAGAATTTTATTTAAAATTGGGGGCCTTCGGGGCATTGTCAAATTGGTATCAGAGCCGGACCGCTAATTTATCGCGTCAAAGATCCGTTTTTTGATTTTATAATTTTTGTGCTCCTTGTATTTTTAGGTGGTTCAATTTGTTACTCATTTTTTTGTGTCTCTCAATGGAACGTTTTAATGAAAATTTGTCAATTTCTAATGATAATAAAGTTTTTGCTATTCGAGAGGAATTTAATGGGCTTAATATGTGCAATGAAAAATTAAGAGAATTAAATTTGAGATTTGCAAATAGAATTAAATTTCTTGAAAATGAAATTTCTTGTTTTAAAGCTAAAATTGAATTGTTGCAAACCTCACTATCTCAAAAAGATATTTTTCGTGAAAAGCTCATGGACATAAATTACAATTATAATATTTTAGAAATGTCCAAGAAAGAGAGTGATAGTCGAGAAAAGACTCTTAGGGACAAGTTAGCTCACATTGAGGGGGAGCGTGATAACCTTCTAGGTATAATTGAAAATTTAAAGAAGGAGTCCAATAAATTTGAGAAGTCTAATTTATTACTTTAGTCCGACATTTTAAAAATGAAAAATGACTTACAAGACTCGAGTAGTAGTTGTGATGGTTCTAGCTTATCTAGTTCAAATACTTCCGTTGCTAAAGCTAAAACCATTATTTGTTTTAGAGGGTCTACTTTATCCAAAGACTTTAGAAAAGGTCACACCTTAGGTAACATTTCTCGTGTTTTCACATGCTTGCATTGTGGTAGGAAAGGTCACCTTAGGTCATTTTGTTTTGGTCTTATAAGAAGTCCTAGGAAGTCGATATCTAGCATTTCATTAGTTTCCAAATCCCATCATTTTAATTTTAAATATACATTTGTATGGACTCAGAAATCATTTTTAGACGCGCTAGATATTAGATTTGTTGATTCTCATTTGCTTTCACATGAAACCTCCCTTGTTAAATTTAAAGGTTGAATGTGTTAGTTATTTGCATACTCTATCTTGTTGTGCTTCATATTATATATCATTGCTAGGTGTATGCATGTTTAGTCATTTTCTAGTCATTGCTTTATTTCATATCTTACGCTAGAAATCATGACTTGTTTATCTTTTGTATTATATTTCTTTTTTTTTTGCATTAAATGAAAAAATACAAAAAGATTTTGTTTATCATTTGTGTTTTTACCTTGTTGGTAATTTGAACTTAATGAAAAATACAAATGATTTTTGTTTGTCTTTTGAGTATATATTTTTATTTTTGGTTAAAAATGTCAAAAACTCAAAAAAAAGATTTTATTTTATATGTATTTTAGTTTGACACACTTTATGTGGCATATACTACTGTTTGAATCCCATCTTTTACGCCCCCAACTGGCTAGAACTTTTGGTTTAGATTGTCAATCCTTATTATGTTCTTTACCATGCTTACATGGAGTATGTGACACCCCGACTAATTAAATACCGGGTAGCTACTCCTTTATTAAATTAATACAAAATATTAAGTTGGTTCAGTCTTAGCATCACTGTCGAAAACATTTAATTAATTTCTAGCCACCTAATATTTAAAAAGAGAGATGTCAAATTTTATTAATTAAGCCAACAATTAAACAAGAATTTATTTATTAAGCAAACAATCGCATAACCAATCTCATATAAATGCTCAACGAGATGAAATCAAATAAGTCTGGAGTAAACACTCCAGTAATAAAGATGCCAGAGTAAATAATGTCTTAATACAAGAGTTTGAATGAATAATAAACCGAAAAATGAAATACTGAAAGTCTCCAACTACAACCTCTAAATAAGAATGGACGACATGCCCTAACTGATACAAATGACTCTGAAGGAATCAAGAATAAAATGAGAGCGTCTACTACCAAGATTCTGTAACTTCCACATCAGCTACATCACGTCATCATAATGTAACTCCTATGCTTGGTGTCCCTGTGGATGGGCACCTAAAATGTTTTTACAAAACAATAATAGATTTGGAGGAAAACGGGTCAGAGCCCGATGTGAAAACAGTTTAAAAGTTTACCAAGTGATTTAAATTACAATTAAACATCACATATTATAAACACGTTAGTTGCGTACTCTCACATGAGTTTCTCACCTCTCAACTACTGTGCACGCCTAGCGTCTTCTTTTAACCCATCCTAGTTATACCACTATCTAACTAGTTTGTACCGTTCCTGCCTTCGCATTTTAATATAGAGTACCTACATGTGACCCCCAAATAAGCCATATTTATAACTCATGTTCACATTAATTATATTACTTATCTCAAATATTAGTTAAATTCTCATTCTTAACCCATTCGATTATCTTAGTCATTCACATCTACTAAGCAACAATGAACCCATACAAATACATAAGTACATCACTCACAGTACATAAATCCATAGATGGCATCCCTAGGCTCAGCTGCGGTGCATACATACTCTGCTATCAAATCCATGTACATCACGTACGTAAGGATCACGTGTTCCGAATCTCTCAGGAACCGTCTAAATACGAATCACGCATATTGGAGGCGAACATAGTTCACATACCCATGGGTCACGCACATACCTACGCTCCCATGGTCAGCTGACTTATCAACTCGTAGATAAGTCATTCACAGTACTATATCCTTAAGGTACCAGTCTAAATCCACCCCGAAGGCACACAAGGATAAGAGGGTCCTTTTCTAGAATAAAAACTAACCTCCCCGTGATAGCAAGTATGGTAGGTATGTCACACACATAATAAATCCATACACTCGGCATTCACACAACCTAAGTAATCATATATCAATATAGATGTTCACACATTTAATCTAGTTAATCTCGTACGTAGCAAGTTTACCCTGAACATTACACATAACATAAATTTCGTTTGATAACTCTCTCGTCGTATCGATTTGGGTACTTAAACTTATCTCAAAAGGTTACTAGGTTTCTTATTAATTTCAAAATGTTAACTCAGTATTAAAGTCCCTCCATTACTGCCCGTAACCTTACAGCATCCTCAATTCTCAACATAGTTCCAATTCAAACGTTTCCTAACCGTACCTCACTCGGTAGACCCTCATAGGTAATACCCATCAATCCCAAAAGTTATAGCATTCTCCGATATTAACTAAGGCCCTACTGAATTTAATTAAGACTCAAAATATCATATTAATCTCCCTAATAACCAACATCGTCTTTGGAAATAATCTTTAACCTTAAAGAGAAAAAATTTGCCAAAAATCAGCATGGGTCGATCGATCGAAGAAAAGGGGTCGATCGATCGATGCTTCGATCGATCGACATTCTTGAGTCGATCGATCGATCAAACAGGTATCAGCCCAGAAATTCTTTACAGTTAAAGTTTTGCCTCTTTTTACACCTCTAAATCTTCATTCTAACGTCCAAAACTCACAATTCAAAATACTAATCATCCTACTAACATGTTTATATGATTCCCCACGTTTTAGATTCATCAAATCAACATATAACATCAATATTTTAGATTAAACTACCCTATTTATCATATAAAAAAAACTAGTTTTTCCTATTTTCTTCAAGAACATCACATAACCCCATCAAATTTCGAAATTCTCTCCCCATCAATCATCAATTCGTAGTTGTAATCATCTCCAACATAAACCTACATGCAAGTCCTACCCAAATTATGATTTAAACCATTCAAATCCATTCAATTTTCATTATTTATGAGAAATCTTCAATTCTATAAAAACCTGTAGAATTTATGCTTTGAATTTTTGCAAGTTAAACCACTTGCCTGTAAATCTGATGTTCTGGTCCGTTGTTGTTGTTCAAGGGCTGGTCCTCTCTTTCTTCCGGTCACAAATCCATCCAAATTGGTGGTGGTGGGTGGTGGTTTTGGTTTGGGGACTCTTTGTAACCTCTCCTCTAACTCACGTAACTCCCCTCTATGTTTTTGCCTGATAATGACCCTAATGGTTTAACAAAAAAATAAATAAATCAACACTAAAAATCGTGGGTCTTAATTCCTTAATTTTTAAAATTACCAAAATACCCTTCTGGGTTGCCGGTTTGGCCTAAAAATGCCCCGGGACCCAAACTAAACTCCTGGCTAGTGTTTTTTGACTATCTTGACCCGTACGGACACGTTGGCGCACTCAGAAAGCTCATACGGATGACATAAAAATAAATTACTTTTAAATCTATTAAATTGGGTACTGACACGACTGACACGCGCGTCCCGACTAAATTACCAAAACTGCCAATATTTCCAACTCACGACAATTTTAATAAATTCAACTGATCACATATTACCATAATCACTCAGTAATATTCAATAACATTATAATAACTAATTACTAACTCTCGTCTCGCTAGCATTTATATCCGAATTAATTTTCCAATTAATAAATCCCAGAATAAACAACAATTCCATTTAATTAACCTCATAATTAAAAGCCATAAAAAAATACGGGGTATTACAGAGTAGTTGGATTTTGTGTTGTTTAAATGGATTCTATTTTTATATGCCTATATTCACACATGCACGAGCTCTTTTGAAATTTAACTTCATATGTACATTTGGGCTTTTGAGGTGTTCTCTCCTACCAATATAGTCATCTACATATTTGTGACCTAGGAGAACTAGTGCATGTCAAAATTCGTTGCAGGTGAGATTTGTGAGAAATAAAAAATGATAAATAAATGTGCACGGGGAAGGTCTCCAAAAGGATTTATTATCCTTTGCGATTGTAAGCCACCGTTTGAAATGGACCTAAAAGAAATACGTGGTCCAAAGGCCTAAAAACAAAAAATATGGCATTAAAAGAAAGATATAATTGCCAAGGCCTATGTTTGATTTATATATTCATTCGAATATATATATGCTTATTGAGGGAGTTTGGATGGTATATCAACGGTTTGCACAATGTCCGTTTATCCTAGTTGCGCTATCAATGTCATGACTCTATTCGTTTGTAGAATCATCAACATGCTAGGCTTGTATGCATTGTGTATGTTTGTTCATTTAGTTCAATCTATATTGTCACATGAGGTTATATTCAAATGTGATGAAGTTTGCAATCAATTGATAACTCCGTGAACGTGTTTTAAGTGTTTGGGTCTAAAGTTAATTGTTACTAGTTCACACCACTACACTTCTGTTTCCATATGACACACTTTTGCCATACGAGTGTGAAAAGCTTATCCTATTTTGTGTCATTTGTGTGTTTATATCTATATATACATATGCGTGTGCATCTTAGGTATATCTAAAGTATGTATATATATATATATGATATTTTTGTTTAGTCTTTGCCTTGCTTTCTATTCCATCTATGATTTAATTCATAAAGTGTATCTATCTTGTTGCATTCTTTGTTGATATCACATGCTTAATACTTTATGTATCATATTGGTATATATTTCTTGCATATTAGTTGGTATCCATTATTAGTTGTTGGATTAGTTATGACTTTGTTGCCCATGTGCTTTAATGTTCTCATCACTTTTGAACATTTGCATCTTTAGCTTGTTATCCCATTCTATTTATCCCTTTCTTAGTTTAGAGGATGTATTTAATTTAATTGGAGGAGATGATTTAATGCTTTTAATTCTTTATCCTTTGTCTATTCCTGAACGAAAAAGGGGAGAATGATAGTGAGAGAAATGGATTCTAAGCCTATTATTATCGTATCTTAGTTTAGGGTGATTTATCTTAGGGGGAGACATCTTTCTAAGAAGGTTAATTGTTTGATAAAGGGGATAATTAATTTAGAGAAAGTAATTATTTAATTGTCTTTAATATTTTGATATTCCCTATGCGTTTAATGTGTTTGCTTAAGTGTGCAGGACTTATATTCTAAGTGGCAACTTTCATCGACAAATATTTTAATCCTTGGGTTGTTTGAGTCAAGCATTGTAATTTTATTTTGGGTTGGACTTTTTGTCAGTCTAGTAGAGCTTGACGACCCTTTAGGATTTTTGTTGGTTTCTGACCCGGAATGGCCAAAGGGGGAGATATGTAAGGACACAAATTTCCAATTGAGTCTTTTGTAGTTTTGGCTCAATTTCGGACAAAAACTTTTGAGTCATAGGATAGAGTTATTGATAATCCTTCAAGCCTATGACGTACTAAAGTTGAAGACGTATCGGCCAAGTTTAAAGCTTCATCAAAATGCCGAGTTTAAAGTGCCTCATTTCTACATCAACAACATTGTTCCATGCTCCTAAGGTATGAATGCAATTATATATATATATATATAGGAGCTTGGAATTTATTTGGGTGTAATTTATAATTTTTATAAATTAATTTTATCGACTTTGTTTTACTCAGAAAAATAGTTTTGGGCTTAAAATTAAAATTTCATTTTTTTGATTTTCTAGAACGTCGTTCGATGCACACTAGAATCTCGTTCGAACGAGATTTCCAGGTCGTTCGAACGAACTGACATCTCGTTCGAACGAGATGCCAGGTCATTCAAATGAGATTTCTGATAAATTTCATTTTTCTATTCTGGAACTTCGTTACTAAATCCGTTCGAATGAAAAGTCATTGGAACGAAAAGTCGTTCGAACGAGTTTTGGCGGAAAAAAATTTTGGGCAGTTTTTGGGAGTTTTTCCCACTTTCCCACTTTCCCACTTTCTTTCCACATAATCTTTGGCCAGATTTTATAATGTGCGGGAACCAACATTTTTGAATCAACTTTTTCACATTCTACAACCTCCAAGAGAGAATTTGAGAGCATAATTCCAAAAGGAAAAAGTTCATGTTTAAGTGTTTTTTATTTTCAAGAAAAATATTTTAAACACTTGTTTTACACCCAATGTTCGTTTTTCCAAGTTCATCCATATATATTTATACTTGCTTCAACTTTGGCACCAGTTCTTTTATCTCTACTATTTGAAGAGAGGTTTGGGTTTGCTTCTACATCCCACAAATAAGAAGAAGTTTGCATCGATTTACCCACTTGGAGAAAGGCCCCTTGTTCGAGTGACGGTGACCACATAAAGTCCGATCGGTGGATTCCGAGACCGCGGTGGAGCTCCGTGGTTATTCGCTAGTTGTAGGTGTCTACAAGAAGAAGCATCGGGGCTTGAGAGGGATCGATTCGAGTGTTGTAAGTCTTTCTGTCTTGTATTTGTAAAACCATACTTAGTGAATTTGAGGCTAGGGTCGCCCGAGGTTTTTTCCCGTTGTGGGTTTTTCCTTGTACATCGCGGCGTAGTGATTTATTGTTTATTTTATCTTTCTATACTCACCTAGAACGCATGCTTAGGTAATTCAAGATAAAATTTGGTTTTAATCACTACATGTTTAATTTGGTGCTAAATTAATTATTGGGTAATGTTTAGTTAATTTAATTTAAGTCAATTTATTTAATTTGATAAAATTGGTTTGGCCTAATTTGTTAAAAATGAAAAATATGACTTAGGCAAATTTCTAGGACTTGGGTTAAATTAATTGTGTTTAAGTGAAATTTATATAAGTGTGTGTTTGAATTTAATTTCACTTTGGTTAATTTTAATTTATATAGAAATTAAAATTTGTTGTTAATTTGAACCATCATTTTACGCTTCCGCATCTAAAAAGGAAATTACTACTTCTCGCGAAGTAGAAAAGAATTTTATTTAAAATTGGGGGCCTTCGGGGCATTTTCAGTGTAGATGTCGAGGGTCATTTCTTGTCGAGTTTTGGCTTGTATTTTTTAGTTTTTTATAATCTGAAATTTTTTCTTCTTCTAACTCTCCTTTACAGTTTTAAAAAAGTTACCTTTTTCTTCCAGTAACATTATTTTCCATTATAAACTTTTCATTTGACTTTTCCATTCTTATGACATATTTTATTGCTTTTAGTTTAACTCCAAGAAGACTGTTTCACCAGCTTCCTAAAGCAAACTATCAGGAGGAATGTTCAATTATTTAGGGCACTTCATGAAGAGGAGTTGGAAGAACTGCTCGGCGTAAATGCTTCTAATCAAGTTAAAGAAACATACCTCGACTTATATAGGATGTTTAGTCAATCAGTGATGACCAATGCATAATACTATGAAATGATACTCCAAATCCAGAAAGACCATAAGGAATCTCTCGCTAGCATGTCATCCGACTATGATAAGAAGTTTTACTTGCTCAGTAGTGATAGTGGCTTTGATAAGAAATTACAGGATATATCCTCGGCCTTTGGTAAAAAGGAATTTGTACTGAAGTCCAAGGTGATAACTGCTCAGGATGTAGCTAGTTTGTTGGAGAGAGATAATAATATGTCGAGGTATTAACTTGAGGGTTTAAAGAAGCCTATTGGAGCTGGTCAAAGTGAGGGACCCTTTTTTAGAGCAGTAAAATGCTCGGCTGAGAGATGAGATAGAGAGGTTAAAAAAATCAATGGGTGGTCAGTCATCCACGTAAGTCATTACTGCCCGTCCATCTGTTAAAGAAGAGAGAATGAAAAAAACTTTAGTGAACCAAGCCAATCTGATAAAGAACCAGTCTGCCACCATCAATAGGTTGAATGAGAAAGTTGACTATCTCACACTACAATAAAAATTAAAAATGGTCACGGAAAGGGGTCACGCCCAAGAGCCGTGACTACATGAAAAATGAGCGTGACTAATTCCAAGACCTAGTGTGGTTATGTGATGAGGCCTTAAGCAACCACGTACCCTTTGGATGAATGGGTGTGGCGAGGCCTTAGAAGACATGGTTGAAGAGATTGAACAAACCCAGAGATAGGGTTACAAGTGGGGATAACCCAATGCCCTCATTATATTGAAGTTACCAGAGAAATATATAGTATAACACTGGCATGATCTGGGGTTCTTGGACCATCTTACCCCTACATTTAAGTTGGACACTAAGTGGATTCCTACTGATGAAATCCTCATTAGTCTGGTTAGAGAGTGCCTAGGAGATTATAGCATTCATAGAGATGATATACTCAGTCGAACTTTGCATTTAGAAGATAAACCCAGCCCCAACAGGCAATCTAGACTTAAAGAGTTAGGATCCACTGTTCTTCCTTTAGCTTCGGATGTTCCTCCTTCAGGGATGGAGAAGGATCCTAGGAAGAGTCTATCTAAATTAGAATCTTTTACGATTTCCTTGTAATAAACTGCAGTGATGAATATTGTATTGTAGTAATATAAGAGTAAAGAGAATTTTGAATAAATAAATTATTGTTGCATTGTTCCTTTGAATGATTATGGCCTACCAGTAGTTTAGTGTTATGATTAGGTGGTCGAATGTTAGTCGACTAATCTGCATTACTGGTTACCAATTCGGACGAACATAAGTTGACCAACCTTGGGTTCTACTAACATTTTTATGGTCGTTCAAACATACCTTATTATTTTGACAACGCATTTATGTTAGTTGCCATTGGGGACCGAATGTTTTTGAATTTTCCCTTAATTGGATCTACTAAAACTTCTTTTTGACGTTAAGGAATCATACATGAAGTTTTAGATTTTGGTACTCCTTATTCCTGATTTATCAAAAATGAAACCATACATGAAGTTTTCAATTTGTGTTTGTGAAATTTTTGTGTTGTTTGAGATTTATACATCTCCCACTCCCGAAATAATGAAAACAAAACATGGAAAAACAAATCAATTTATGATGAACTGGATGTTTTTTATTAAAGATAAAAAATATGCATTACATAAATATTGAATGTTTACACTCCTAATTATTACTAACAGTACTTCCTCAAATGGTTGGCATTCCATGAGTCCTTAAATTTTTCTACTTCCAAGGTTTCTAAATGATAAGTACATGGTCGGACAACTGTAAAAATAAGATATGGACCATGTCAATTTTCATCCAACTTGTTTCCCTTCTGAAATGATTTCTTTAAAACACAATCTCCCTCTTTCAGATTTCTCGGCTTAACCCTCTTGTAGTAAAATCGAGTAATGCATTGCTGGTAGGCTACCACATGTAGTGACGCACTTCATCTGACTTCTTTAACCAAGTCTAAGTATAGCCTTCTCATGAGGTTGCTCTTAGGGGAGTTAAAATTTAGTACTATATGACTGGGCAAACCAATTTCTGTGGTAACTATAGCTTCCGTTCCAAATACTAATATGTAAGGGGTTTCACAAATAGCTATCCTCAGCATGGTCTTATAATCCTAGAGTACACTTTGCAGCTTATTGATCTAGTTCCCTTTAACATTATCCAACCTTTTCTTCATCACATCAAGTTTAGTTTTATTTATCACCTCTGTTTGGTCGTTGCACTGAAGGTGTTCATGAGCGAAATGTAGCTTTCGGATCTTTGATTGCATACAATAATCTTTGAACTCCTGGTTATAAAACTGTGTGTCATTGTCGGTGATAAAGTCATATGGAATACTATACTGATATATAATGTTCTTCCATATAAATTGGAAGACTCTCTTGTAGGGCGTGTCAGCAAGATGCTCGGGTTCCACCCACTTAGTGAAATAGTCTATAGCAACGATTAAGTGTTTTAACCTTCCTCTTGTCTACGATAATGGGCCGACCAAATCAATACCCCATATGGAAAAAGTCCATAGGGATGTGATCAATATAAGAGAAGCTCCAAGTGTTTTGTGAATTGTTGCAAACTTCTGACATTTGTCACATCGTCTCTCTTAGGCAGCATAATCTACTTGCATGGTTGCCCCGTAATATCCCTGGGTAGCCACTCACTTGACCAATTATCTTCCTATCGAATGAGCTCCATAGGATCCTTCGTGAACTTCCTTAATCAGGTTTTTCACTTTTGTAGGGTGTACACAACTGAGTAATAAGATAATGAATACCCTTTTCTATAGGACTCCTCCTTACACAATTTAGCTAGTTGCTTTGTACTTTGGCTTTTTGGCTTCTATTGGGTCATCTGGCAGGATACCTTTTTCAATATACCCCTTAATTGGATCCATACATAAGAGACCAAAATCTAATGCGATCAAATCAATATTTTCTTTATCAATACTCCTATTTGCGAGTATTGATAAAGAATGGTTCTCATTAACTCAATCCTCGTTGCAAAAGCGAGCCGAGCAAGTGCATCTGCTCAGACATTTTTATATATTGTTAAGGGTCTAGCCATTAGATTTACGCAACAATCCCTATAGGACACAAAGTATTAGGCATGAAAGACTTGCAAATATCTTGCCCTCATTGTAATACCATCTCTAATACAAGAAGAAAAGTAACATAATGTTATTTTTAATCACCTTATTTTAAAATTTTGACTCTCTATAGAAACAAACTAATAATTTTGATCTAGGAAAGAAAATGAAAAGTAAAATGCAACTAACTTTGGATAATTTATTTGGATTTGGAGACTCCGTGAGACTCTCTCTTATAAAAAAATAAAATTAGAACTATGGGCCCTCTTTCTCCATCTATTTCTCTACGGGGGGGGGGGGGGGGGGAGAGAGAGAGAGATAGATACCTCTTTTCACACTATTTCCTCCCTAATATTCAGATCTAAATCAAATTGTTCTTATTTCCTTTCATCTTTCTCCTAATTTTTTAAAGTTTTACTATAGATTTATTCTAATTTTACTTTAGGAGTTATCCCTATTTTTTTCCTTTTCTTTCATCGTCATCAAATCCGTTTATTCCATAACATGATCCACCGTCTCTATGGTTGTTAGGTGGTTTAGTCCAGTGTCCCGTTGCTGGGTTGTTTTCTGGTTTGGATTTCAAACTCCTCGGCCCCATTTTTGTTGTATTTCTAGAAAGCGAACGATAGATCGGGTAACCGCCCGTTTGGCGTCGCTAGTATGTTATCCGTATATGTCCTTTTTGGGTAATTTTCTCATCGATGGTTTATTCTTACAGATCTTTCGATATTGTGTGATGTATGTATTTTCCGAATTTAATGATGTATTTTGTTTCATATTTCTTTCCTTCTAATATTCTTCTTTGTAGAAGATTTGTGTGTTATTCACTATTGTACTACCGTTGTGGTTATTTTTTACGATATGATATATATTTCAGTTGTTAAAAAAATTGAGTCAATTTTTATAATTGAGTTTATAACAATTGAATAGTTGGGGATGAAAATAAACATTTCAATGAATATTAATTAAGTTTTTACATTTGCATTGGATAAAAGAAAGGAAACGTGATGATAAATCTTTAACACTCCGAAGGACAAAATAATAACAATTTTTCAATAAGTTCACATGTTATAATTATTAATGTAGATACATAAAATGTAGATGCAATTACACTCATTAATATAAATACATTTTTATTTATTAATGTAGATAGAGTTATAATTACAATTGTATCTCCATTAATACGTGTAATTATAATATTTGATCTTATTATTAATTAATTTACAAAAAATATGGATTTAAATTACTAGCAAAATTATCGCTTGAATTAATTGGGTCAGCCGATGAACAGTCCCTCGAACATTCTTTAATAAGAGCAACCCTTATGCGCAGGGTAAAAATACACATAACTAATCCAAAAATACCTTACAAAAAACACCGAAATCGCTACGAGTAAATGAAATATACACTAAACATATCCTAAATGACGCCATAGTGAAAAAAACAAACAAACCACAGAATAAGATATTCTGCTTAAGTCGTGCCATGTCATCCCTTGGGCGGAACAAGATGTTCCGTTTAAGGGTTCCACAATTCACACTTTCCCCCTAATGGCCCAAATTCATTACCTCAACCACATTTACCAACCACTAAACCACCTCATTAAATGTATCATCCTTTATATATCTTGCCAACCGAACTCCATTATTTTCCTTAACAAGTTCAATTTAGAGGTATTTGTTTTCCTATTCTCTTTTCTTACTTTTGTTTTGTTTTGTTAATTTTCATGTTGTATTTATTTATAAATTATTAGTTATGTTAGTCTCATAATTTAATTATTAGTTATGTTAGTTGTATAATTTAATTTTCACGTTATATTTATTCATAAATTATTGCAGCTATAAACAAACGATTTTTTTAGTCACTAAAACACCCCTAAAAGGTTTTATTTAGTCATTAAATCACCCGAATTTAAACTAGTAAAATATATAGAATTTTCATTCCATGTAGTAAGTTTTTCAGTCAATTTATGTCATGTGTAATTATTTAGCAAATATTTGATACTAAAAAGGTAAAACTCATCTATTTTTAGTTAATTCACCCTTAAATATGAGTAACTAATATAATTTATATTATATTTAGTTTATCGATTTTGTTAGCTAATTTTTATGATATTTAATAGTTTTACCCAATAAAATATGTTATTAAATTTATTTAACCAATAGTTGTTAGTAATAACATTGTACAATAGCCCATTTGCTCCCAATTTGATAATTTTAGAGTTGACACAGCAGTATTGAAAATGGAACAACTTGGAAAAAAAATAAGACAAGCAGTTTGGGCTAGAAAGGCTCGAAAAATATGAGAAGAAGGGCCTGAGCGTGAAATTCCTACGTCCGAGTGACCTATAGTTTTTGAAACCTATAGGCGTATTGTGGACGACGGAGATCACATCAAAGCTTCTCCGGACATGGCCACAAACGACAATACAATTGAAATGCATAGTAATTGCCAAAGTCTTAGAGTCAGTAGCAACAATTTAAAACATGTCCCGAGGTCAGTTATTTAATACAACGTAGCGGTTAGGCAGAATTATTGGACGCTTAAATTCCCAAGACAAGTTGGGGGTTGGTACAAGCGCGCGGTGAGCGTTGGTGGGACACAACCAACACGTTCTAACTACTGGGCAGGGAGTTGGTCATTACTCCTTACGATTTTATAATTTTGACTGGTAAGGTTTTTTATAAAAAAATACATGACTAATAATATTATTTATTATAAAAAAATTAATTTTTAATTGATTGTTATCCTTACCATCTTGCAGGTATCCCCATTAGAAGCGGTCCTATGGTGCCGATGAATGATATTAAATATTTGGTCATACTTGATGGAAAAACATAGATTTGGGCTGATAGTATACATAAATATTTTCCCCGCATTGAACCAAATTGTACCGATTCTTGTGGGGTGAAAGTCTCGAGCTTAAAGAAGTGGTTTGAGGCCATTAAGTTAAAAAATTTGATTGTTGGCCCTGAGGACATTGCTGGGGTGTATTTATTTTTTTTGTCGAACATATATTCTCCCCGATCGCAAAAGACAACGTTCCTACTAGTTGGTTGACCACTTTGGAGGATTTGGACATAGTGGGGTTGTACGATTGGGGTTCAGCAATTCTAGCTCGCATATACTACTCTCTTCATGTTTTGTCAAGATGTCGCATATACTCATTGAATTGTTTTTGGCAACTCATTTTGGTAAGTGTTAATAAGTGAAATTCTCCGTATTTAATATATAATTTATAGAATTGTTATATTTTCTAATACTCATTATTTTTTTTGCAGTTTTTTGGGTTTTATACATACAACGGGATTGTCCTTGATTGAGGAAAGATACTGGTGACTGTTGTCTTAGGATTTATCGATGGACAAAACAAAATTGGTTAACTCGTAAGGAGACAAAGGGTTCAATACAGTATAATTTTTCCACCGTGCAAAGTCAGATTGAAATGCAATCACCGGGTTCAACCAATTTGCTACATTATTTATGGTCCAGTGTGGAGATGAACGCCTTTGTTCAACATGCGAAGTACATTTTATTCAAACGATGTGTTCTTATGTGTCCTCCGCAAGGGGGTATATATTTCTTGGGTGATCAAAGCCAGAGACAAATCACTGGTGAAATTTGCATACCAAATGAACCTCCCCCACAAATGTTGAGGCTACCCTTTCACCCTGATTAGAATGGTATTATTGTTGAGGATTCGGACCCAAATGTATCCATTATTTCTCAACACATGTATGACCGTTACAGGAAGCAAGTGTCCGTAGGTCATGTTATGCCACCCCTCTATCGAGCAGTGAAGACTGATGTCATAAGCCCCAGCGCACTACTATACCACATCCAAATACCCACTGTCCCTTCACAAGCACCTGGCCCTAATGAAACTCCCACAGGTTGTGTACGTACCATTGAACCCCCTATGACTTGGGATATACCCTTTTGCAGTCCTCCTGGTGTACCCATATTGATTCTAGTTCCACGGTCGAATAGGATCGAGGTCGATGAAGAAGTAATGCCGGAATTCAATGGCCTCCTATCTAGTAATCAGGAATTAAGAGATTATTGGCAATCCTCGATAGCCACTACTCTAGGTGCAGCCATGCATCTTAATAACTACTAGAGTCATGAGGTGGATAGACTTACGATGAAGCTTGAAGAAAATGGTATATCTGATGAGCAACCTTCACCCCCACCTAATTTTTTTTAGTGGTACACCGTGGCCCTTTTCCAACCCCGCACAAGATCCCAGTCTTTCGAACACTGTGTATCGACCACACATGGATGATATTGGTTCCCAAGAAGGTAGAAGCCAACCTGGTCCATCATCGCAAAATTATGACATGCCCGATGCAATTAATTTGGATGATGTAGATTAGAATTTAGATAATTATCAATTATCAAATATAATGTTCAAAATAATTAATTATTGGTTACGGATGACGTTTACATAGTCTGAATGTATCTATATAAATTTCCACAACATAATTCCATTAAATGAAATCCATTACATTTAATCTAAAGATAAACAAGCGGGAAATAAACATGTAATGAAAAAAAATTACATGAAAAGCAATACAACCTCTCTAATAAGAGGAAATGAAAAAAAAAGACGAGTAAAAGTCCTTCCAAAAAAAAAAAATTCCTCAACGCACACCATGTCATTAGGCTATCAAAATTCACGCCATACGTGTGAATGTATGAATTCACAACCTCCTCGTATGGGTTTTCTTCCTTATCTAATGGTTACATTTCTTGTTTTACACGATTGAAAATGTTATCAAATTCCTCGATGTAGTCATTAATACCCAACCAACGATCCATAAAGTTATGCGGGATCTGAGAATCGTGGTTAAGGAGAAACTCGTGATATTTGTCGACAAATATTTCCCAAGGGGCTCGTAGCTGATTAGGTTGGCTACTCTCACTACCAAATAAACCCCGAGGGAATGATTTTAGCAACGCTTACACTAAAAACTCATTAATTACATCTTCGTACGCAGCCATTGTGCACATTAACACTCAATGTGTCCATTCCCATTTATAGTTATAAAAGTAACCACAAATTCCGCCCTAGATTTTCCACCCTAGATCTTTCGCCCTATATCTTCCATTCCAAACATACCACTCAAAAAACTTTATAAAACTTAACATAGAGTATTATTTAACTTCATCAAAAAATTACAACATATCAAAAATGGAAAAGTACCAAAAACTCTTTACTGATCAAACATCAAACCTCTGTGAGATGGAAGATTACGAAGAAATACATGTCGGGCAAACCTCTTAGTCAAACATAGCCAAGAAGAAAAATAACATAGCTATGGTCCATATGCAACGAATACAACATATGGCCCTACATAACATTGTATGTGATTCCTAGGAGGATCAAACTAGGAGGAAGATATGTTGGACAAGAGAGGTGGGCTATGAAATACTTATCAATGACTACTTTGGTGAAGCATCAGTATACAAAGACTAACATTTTGGGTAACGTTTTCAAATGAATTGAGCCCTATATGGACGTATTCATGAGGCAGTGTGTAGTTATGACTCGTGGTTCATACAAAAACCCGATGCTCTGGATCGTCTTAGCTTGTCCTCTCATCAAAAAGTCATTTATGCCCTTCGAATGATAGTATATGGGTCGCCCGTGGATAGAAATGGAGAGTACGTGTGTATAAGGGAATACACAACCCATAAGGAATTAGTTTGATTAGCCCTTTCCAATGTCGCGGTCTTTGGCCAAGAGTATAACAGAAAGCCTACTGCTTTCGATGTGCAAAGGCTTACCGAAGAAAATGCGGCTCGTGGATTCCCCGAAATGTTAGGTAGCATAGAATGCATGCATTGGGAGTGGAAAAATTGCCCAATTAATGGCATAGGAAATATACTGGACATAAAAAGTCATAGAAAGTTATACTAGAGGCGGTAGCATCGCATGACCTTTGGATATAGAGGTCATTTTTCAGGATGTCGAGTAGTTGTAATGACATTAATGTGTTGAACCGCTCATCTATTTTCTTCAACATTGTCCGCGATAAAATACGAGCAGTCCAATTTCAAATAAATAACAAAGTCTATGATATGGGGTATTTTTTAGCCGATGGCATATATCCGCCTTACGCATCATTGGTGCAAACTTTTAAAAATCCAACCAACCAAAAGGAGAAACTGTTCACTCAAGTACAAGAGGGGGCGAGAAAAGATGTAGAACAAATTTTTGGTGTTTTACAACTTAGGTTCGCATTTGTTCATACGCCAGCGAAACTATGGAGCAAGGATAAATTCTTAGCTATTATTCATTCGTGAATCATAACGCACACCATGATTGATGAAGACGAAAGCGTGATTGTGATTTGAGAGATGAATACGACTTCCCTCCTAACACGATTCCTATGTTTTGAAAATCTCTCCAGAAACATTATGTGATTGAGGCTAGGACAATGCATATGCACGGCAAAAGGAATAATTTATAGCTACGCGCAGAACGTTTTTCCAACAACAGTGTGTGATTTTGCCCCATTTTGGTTTATTATGTAATGTTGTTATGTTGTCATCTTTATTATAAATGTTTTATCATTGAGATTGTACCCAACATAAGTTTATGCATGGAAATTCGAAGAAAATTTATTTCACGGTTTTTATAATCATATTACAAAGTACAAGAATCGATAAAAATAAATAAAAGGTTACATACCTAAAATCTTAGATATTTAAATCCAAAATGACTTCCATGTGGTGGATAATTTGGAAAGATTGATTGTTCATGTTGGTCCCGTGATTTATTGAGTATATTGTCCACGAGGTATTCATGGTATTGTCTCTAGGATGGATTCATGTGTGAGGTGTCAGTGCTCAGAATTTATTGGTCAAGCAATATTTGTTCACGACCATATTTACTCTCCAACGCCAATATACTATGTCCGTTGAGCTCCAAACTACGCTCCTTACGTTGTAGTGAATGTTTAAGCCCCTCTTCGGCCTCTTCATCTCGTACACGATCATCTTGACATGATCTCTCGAATGATTCATTGAACCCGGTACAACTACTAAGTATTACTCGGTTCACCTCAATATTTGTAGCCTTCGCTTTTCCTTTAGCCCGTTGCTTCATATCTTTCCTTCGCGGTGGCCTGGGATAAGTCATGTCTATATTAAATTGGGACCCATCTATGGAATGAGCTAAGGGAGACCCAACATTCGGACTTCCTTCACTTTTGGTTGCACCGGTCCGTGGTGAATCAAAATGAAATTGAGGGGCGTCTAAATTTTTTTGAGAAATTTGAAATTTGTGGAGTTCTTTAAAAATTTCGTAGCAAGATTCAAAGTTAAATGATTTACCCTTGTTATCTTGCTGGAATGATAGATTATCCATTGTAACCTGAAATAAGACGATAATGTATTGATCTTATCTCATTAGCAACATATTTACGAGAAATAATAATTAAGAATAAATTACAAAATATTACTGAATTTACCCTATTTATATTCATAGTGCCACTTACACGACTTGTCATCGTTGCCTCTTTCAATTTCAAAATATATAACATTTGTGTCTCAAAGTTTTGTTGTAGCGGGTTTATAGGGTGCCTCCCGTCCGATATTCAGTGACACTCGTAATTGAATTGTATTATTCGATGACTGCATCCCAAAATAGTATGTTGGTTCGATTATATCTTCGTAGATCATCATTTGAGTTATTTACATAAGCGGTGCATAGTACTTCGTTATCGTGTTAAGACATATTTTGACCTCGAACCATTGTCAAATAATAAAATATATATATATAAATCTATATTGCATCTTAAATTGGTTAATATATATATATATATATATATATATATATGTATATATATGGGACAATGGTGTTATGAATAGTACCATCTTATCTTATCTTATCAAAATAATCAAAGGGTCTACATTTTTGCCACGTGTATAATCCAAGGGTCCTCATACGACCACACCTTCCACATACTCTTTTGACCCCAAATTGGGCAACGCCAAATTGTTTTGTAAAGAAAGAGTACCCCGTCTCTCTACTCCTCCCAACAAAAACCCTACCCCTTTGGTTCACACCACTTTCGCATCTACCACTCCACCTCTCTCTGCTCCACCACATCTGCCTTTGCCTCCCCTTCGTATCTCACACTTCCTCGAAGTCTCCAATACTGGGTTTGTACAATACACATATTAGATTTTGTTATTTGGTTATTTACAATCTTAGGGTTTGGTTATTTACACTCTTAAGGTTTCTACACTCTTTAAGGTTTGGTTATTTATATTTGATATGTTACATTCTTAGGGTTTGATTTTATTTCGTTATTTACATTCTTAGGGTTTGCTTATTTACACTCTTAAGCTTTCTATACTCTTTAAGGTTTGGTTATTTATATTTAATTTTTTACATTCTTAAGGTTTGGCTTATTTCATTATTTCTTTAAGGTTTCTACACTCTTTAAGGTTTGGTTACTTATATTTAATTTGTTACATTCTTAAGGTTTGGTTTATTTCTTTATTTACATTCTTAGGGTTTGCTTATTTACATTTAATTTGTTAAATTCTTAGGATTTGGTTATTTACATTCTCACTGTTGCTTTAGGTCATAATTTTACTAACATCATCTCATTTTGCAATTTTTAATAGGACCTACGGATGGTCAGGTCAGTTTTGGACATGGATAACACACCTACATTTTCCAACGTAAGTAAAAAAATGCCCTCTAAAGAAAATACTTTCTACTTTTTCCTTATCTTAACTATATCAAGAGGCTTTCATAGAATTTGAGTTCCTTTTATTCATAGATTCAAGGCACGCGTAGGATCAACACTGGTATTATGATCCGCGATGAATCGAAACTTGATATGATTCATAAAGAGGTATATCCACGATAAATTTTACTTTTTCTACTCAACTCTTTACATTCATTATTGTTTTCCAGAAGAGGAAAGGAACGCAACAAGTTTGCGATAAAGAGAAGGGGAAAGGGAAAGAAAACGAACCCCCCACCACGGTGTGTTCTTTTTTATTTTGCATTTTTTTCATTGTTTAATAATTTATTATTTATTATTTGCTTACATTTCTAATCTACTTTACTCAACATGTGAGGACCTCCCTCCCACTTTTGCCCTTGCCTTGGCTCAAAGACTGCGACATGATCGAGAAAGAGCACAAAGGTTGCCGTTTAATCCCATTGATTGTTCTAATCAACCATCCGCTTCTACATTACTACACACCCCTCAACAACAGTACATCCCTCTGCGTGATATCACCCCATTATCAGACATTGGACGTACAATTAATACTCCAACCGTAGTATTTCTTCCCTATTTCCTTAATTTATCAATTGCATTGTATTCTTATCTTCCCCATTATTTAATAATTTATTATTTGCTTACATTTGTAATCTACTTTACTCAACGAGACAGGACTTCCTTCTCACTTCTGCTCGTGCCTTAGCTCAAAGATTGTGAAGTGATCGAGAAAAAGCACAAAGGTTACCGCTTAATCCTAGTGATTGTTCTAATCAACCATCCACTTCTACATTACTGCACACCCCTCAACAACAATGCAGCCCTCTTCGTGATAGCATCCCATTATTAGACATTGGCCTTATAATTAATACTCCAACCGTAGTAATTCTTCCCCATTTCCTTAATTTATCAATTACATTTGTTGGAACAATAGGCCCCCAATTTGAACTCAAACCTTTAAAGAGTAATAATTTCCTTTTTAGATGCGAAAGCGTAAGATGATGGTTCAAGTTAAACAACAAATTAACAAATTTTAATTTCTTTTCAAATTAAAATTAAACCAAGTGAAATTAAATAAAAACACACATAGTTTAAATTTCACTTAAACATAATTAATTAATCCAAGTCCTATAAATTTGTCTAAGTCATGTTTTCCAATTTTACCAAATTAGGCCAAACCAATTTTATCAAATTAAATTAAATGACTTGAATTAACTACACATTACCCAATATTTAATTAGCACCAAATTAAACAAGTAGTGATTAAACCAAATTTTAGCTTTTTACCTCAATATGCGTTCTAGGTGATATAGCAAGATAAAATAAAACAATGAATCACTACGCCGCAATGTACGAGGAAAAACCCACAATGGAAAAAAACCTCGGAAGACCCTAGCCTCAAATCCACTAAGTATGGTTTTACAAATACAAGACAAAAAGACTTGTAACACTCGACTCGATCCCTCTCAAGCCCCGACGCTCCTTCTTGTAGACACCTCCCCCTAGTAAATAACCACGGAGCTCTACCGCGGTCTCGGAATCCACCGATCGGACTTTATATGGTCACCGTCACCCAAACTAGGAGCCTTTCTCCAAGTGGGGAAATCAACGCAAACTTTTTCCTCTTTGTGGGATTTAGAAGCAAACCCAAACTTCTCTTCAAACTGTAGAGATTAAAACTGGTGCCAAACTCCAAGAAATGATATATATATATATATATATATATATATATATATATATATATATATATATATATATATATATATATATATATATGGAACTTGGATAATCAAACTATGGGTGTAAACAAGTGTTAAAATGATTTTTCTTGAAAAACACTAACACTTAAACAATGAAATTTTACCCTTTTGGAACTTTTTTTTCCTCAAGCTCACTTAGAGATGGAATGGTATAAAAAGTTAAGTGGAAAAAGTTGGTTCCCGCTCATATTAAGTCTGTCAAAAAGATAGTGGGAAAAGAAGTGGAAAAGTGGGTCAAAACTGCTAAAAACTGCCAAAAACCTGTTCCCGCCAAAACTCGTTCGAACGAGATTTTCGTTCGAACGAAGTCTCGTTTGAATGAGCCTTCTAACGAGGTTCCAAAGAGAACTCGTTTGATATCTCGTTGGATATCTCTTTCGAACCATCATTCTCGTTCGAACGATATTTCGAATGACATTCCAATGGCCTACTGGGGAACTCGTTGGCAGCTTCGTTCGAACGACATTCTCGTTCGAATGACAAACTCCTTCAAACGAAAAACTCGTTCGAACGACAATTCGATAAACTTCCAGAATGTTTGAAAATTTCTATTTGTAGCCCAGAAACTTTATATACTTTGTTTTAAAGTTTTAATAAAATCTTTCTGAGAATAAACAACAGTTTTATATAAACCGTTCACCCAAAGAAACATGTTCCAAGCTCTTATATATATATATATATATATATATATATATACAATGTATTCATACCTTAGGAGTAAACGAAATATTGTTGATGACGTAGAAATGAGGCACTACAAACACAATATTTGATGAAGCTTTATGAACTTGGCCGCTACGTCTCCAACTTTAGTATGTCATAGGCTTGAAGGATGATCAATAACTCTATCCTATGACTCAAACGTTTTTGTCCGGAATTGAGCCAAAACTACAAGGGACTCAATTGGAAATTTGTGTCCTTGCAAATCTCCCCCTTTGGCTATTCCCGAACAAAAACTAAATAAAAAATCCTAAAGGGCCGTCAAGCTCTACTAGACTGACAAAAATGTCCCACCCAAAATAAAAATACAATGCTTGACACAAAAAACCCAAGGATCAATATCTTTGCCCAATGAAAGTTGTCATTTAGAAGAATTCCTGCACACTTAAGCAAACACATTAAACGCATAGGGAATATCAAAATATTAAATGAACTCGTTAGAATAATTACTCTCCCTTAATTATTTTTTCCCTTTATGAAACATGATCAACCTAAGAAGATAGCGAGTCCCCCTAAGTTAAATCTCCCCCAAACTAAAATACGATTACAATAGGATTAGATGCCATTTCTCCCCCTATCATTCTCCTCCTTTTTGTTCAGGAATAGACAAAGGTTAAAGAATTAAAAAAAGACATTAACTTATCTCCCCCAACTAGAGCATATACACCCTCTAATCTAAATAAGGGATAAATAAAATGGGATAACAAGCTAAAGATGCAAAGGTGCATAAAGTGAGGAGAACATTAAAGCACATGAGCAACAAAATCATAACTAATACAACAAATAATAATGGATACTAACTAATATGCAAGAAACAGATACCAATATGATACATAAGTATTAAGCATGTGATATCAACAAAGAATGCACCACGATGGATACCAATTATGAAATAAAGCATATATGGACTAGAAAGCAAGGCAAAGACTAAACAAAAAGATCAAATATATGTATACATATTATATACCTAATAGACTCAAGTACACATATATAGATATAAAAACACAAATGACACAATAAGCATATATATATATATTCGAATGAATATATCAAACAAAAATAGGACTTGGCAATTATTTTTCTTTTTAATACCATAATTCTATTTTCAGGCCTTTGGACCAAGTATTTTTTTTAGGTTCATTTCAAACGGTGTCTTACTATTCGCAAAGGATAATAATAATTCCTTTCGGAGCCCTTCCCCCTGCACATTTATATATAATATTTTTTTATTTCTCACAAATCTCACGTGCAACGGATTTTGACATGCACTAGTCCTCCTAGGTCACAAGTATGTAGATGACAAGATTGGTAGGAGAACACCTCACAAATCTCAAATATACATTAAAATTTCAAAAGAGCTCCTGCATGTGTGAAAAGAGGCATATAAAAATAGAATCCATTATATAAACACAAAATCCAACTACTTCACGTAAGCATTGTAAATAACATAATAAGAATTGACAATCTAAACCAAAAGTTCTAGCCACATTGGAGCGAAAAAGATGGGATTGAAACACAAGTATATGCCACATAAAGTGTATCAAACTAAAGTACACACAAAATAAATTCTTTTTGAGTTTTTGAAATTTTTAACCAAAAATAAAAATATATACTCAAAAGACAAACAAAAAATATTTGAATTTTTCATTAAGCTTAAATTACCAAGAAATAAAAACCCAAATGATAAACAAAAATCCTTTTATATTTTTCATTTAATGCAAACAAAATAAATATAATACAAAAGATAAACAACTCAAGATTTCTAGAATGAGATATGAACTAAAGCAATGACTAGAAAATGACTAAGCATGCATGCACCTAGCAATGATATATAGTATGAAGCACAAAAAGCTAGAGTGTGCAAAGAAAACTAACACATTCAACCTTTAGATTTAGCAAGTGAGGAAGCATGTGATAGTAAATGAGAATCAAAAACCCTATCTTGTAAAGCTACCAAGTCGGATCTCCTAACCCAAACTAATGACGAATGACTATCTAGGGGTGTACGAATCTTGACTACCATAGTTTCCTTACGGTGGGTTTTTCTAGGAGCTCGTTTAAGATCAAAACAAATTTTCCTAAGATGACATTTTCGACCACAATGTGCACAAGTAAAAACACGTCGAAAATTGGGACCTAAGGATTCATCTCTAAAGGCTTTCCTAGGTGATTCTCTTAAAACATTAGTTTTGTCTTTATGAGTAGATTCATTACAATTATCGAAGCCTAAACCACAAGTGTCATTTTTTATTTGAACCGTGCCTAAGATTTTATCTAGTTTTTCGAACCTACACTCCAAATCAAATTTGACTTTTCTAGAGTCTTTTAATTTAGTTTTCAATTCTAAAATATTAGACTCTAATAAAATATTTCTCTCTTCAAACTCGATAAGATCCTTTTCAAGGATTCCATTAAACCACCAAGGTTATCTCTCTCGCCTTCTACATATTCAAGCTTCTTTCGAAGAGTTCTCTCTCGTGTCCTAAGGTCTTCCACTAATGAACTCTCATCAATGACCTTGACACACTCTTTCAAACAAGCTTCTAAATTCAAATTTGCTCTTTTTAATTTAATAGATTTATCATACAATTCTTGAAAAGTATTTTGAAGTTCACTCACATTAACCTCTTCTTCATTTTCACTCTCTCTTTCTTATTCACTCTCACTACCATAAAAAATAAGGGAATCATAAACTATGACCTTGGAAGTGTCATGTGTTAAGGTTTCATCACTAGACGAGTTCTCACTATCACTCACATGACTAGCCATAAAAGCCACAAAGTTGGGCTTAGTGAGGGAATCGGGTCCCTCTTCATTATCACTATCACTAAGGGTTGCATTAAAAGACATTGGTTGATTACCCTCTCTCCTTAGTTTAGTGGGGCACTCAGAAGCCCTATGGCCATACCCTTCACAGACAAAACACCTATTTGACTCGTCCCTATTTAAATTTTCTTTAGAAGTTTTAGGGATCCTCTCAGCTTTTTCATGCTTAGAAGTTTCAAATTTCTTAAGGTCATTTTTAAATTTATCTTTGTTAATTTTAAGAAAATTTCAAAATTTCCTAGCAAACAAGGTCATATCTTCCGGGTCACTATCACTCTCGCTCTCCACTACTTGTTTTTCCTCTTTTCGGGCTTTTAAAGCAACGCCCATTTCAATTTTCTTTTCAGTTTTAGAGGGAAACATTTCCAGTTCATAGGTTTGTAAATCACCTACAAGCTCTTCTAATTTTGTAGAGGCTAAAGTTGGTAAATAATTTAAAACTATCACTTTTGGAATAAATCTATCGGGTAGGGACCTTAAAATTTTCTTTACTACTCGGTTGTCGAGTATTTTCTCTCCCAAGTTAAAAGATGAATTAAAAATATCGGAAAGTCTAGCATAAAATTCATCAAAAGTTTCTTTTTCGTTCATTTTGATGGTTTCAAATCGAGTGGTGAGGCTTTGGAGTTTCGAAGCTTTTACGACACTTGTACCTTCATGAGTGAGTTGTAAAATATCCCAAGCTTCTTTATTAGTTTCACACGTCATAATGCAACGAAATTCATCCGGTGTGATATCGTTAAACAAGGCATTTAAACCACGGGAATTAAAATTTCAAAGTTTAAATTAATTTTCACTCCATCTATCAACCGGTTTAGGAACACGTTCATTATCTACTAAATGAGTTGGTGGAGACCACCCGTTAACTATAGATAACCAAACCCTCTCATCGATAGATTTAAGTGCCAATTTCATACGCGCCTTCCAATACGTGTAATTAGAACCATCGAAAAAAGGAAATTTTGAAAATGGGGAAAATTCCATTTTAACCAAAATATTTTAAAAGATCTTAACGAAATAATTTATCGTTTTTGGCTCTGATACCACTTGTTGGAACAATATGCCCCCAATTTTAAATCAAACCTTTAAAGAGTAATAATTTCCTTTTTTGATACGGAAGCGTAAGATGATGGTTCATGTAAAACAACAAATTAACAAATTTTAATTTCTTTTCAAATTAAAATTAAACCAAGTGAAATTAAATAAAAACACACATAATTTAAATTTCACTTAAACATAATTAAATAACCCAAGTCCTAGAAATTTGTCTAAGTCACTTTTTCCAATTTTACCAAATTAGGCCAAACCAATTTTATCAAATTAAATTAAATGACTTGAATTAACTACACATTACCCAATATTTAATTAGCACCAAATTAAACAAGTAGTGATTAAACCAAATTTTATCTTTTTACCTAAGCATGTGTTCTAGGTGATATAACAAGATAAAATAAAATAATGAATCACTACGCCGCGATGTACGAGGAAAAACCCACAACGGGAAAAAACTTCGAACGACCCTAGCCTCAAATCTACTAAGTATGGTTTTACAAATACAAGACAGAAAGACTAACAACACTCGACTCGATCCCTCTCAAGCCCCGACGCTCCTTCTTGTAGACACCTCCGCCTAGCAAATAACCACGGAGCTCCACCGCCGTCTTGGAATCCACCGATCAGAATTTATATGGTCACAGTCACCCAAACTAGGAGCCTTTCTCCAAGTGGGGAAATCTCCCTAAAACTTCTTCTTCCTTGTGGGATTTAGAAGCAAACCCAAACTTCTCATCAAACTATAGAGATAAAAATCGGTGCCAAACTCCAAGCAATGATATATATATATATATATATGGAACTTGGATAATCAAACTATGGGTGTATAAACAAGTGTTTAAACGATTTTTCTTGAAAAACACTAACAATTAAACAATGAAATTTTTCCCTTTTGGATTTTTTTATCAAACTCACTTAGAGATGGAATGGTATAAAACGTTAAGTGGAAAAAGTTGGTTCCCGCTCATATTAAGTCTGTCAAAAAGATAGTGGGAAAAGAAGTGGGAAAGTGGGTCAAAAACTGCCAAAAACTGCCAAAAACGTGTTCCCGCCAAAACTTGTTCGAATGAGATTTTCGTTCGAACGAAGTCTCGTTCGAACGAGACTTCTAACGACGTTTCAGAAAGAATTCGTTAGAAATCTCATTGAATATCTCGTTCGAACCATCATTCTCATTCGAACGATATTTCGAATGACATTCCAATGGCCTATTGGGGAACTCGTTGGCAACTTTGTTCGAATGACATTCTCGTTCGAACGACAAACTCGTTCGAACGACAATTCGAACGAACTTCCAGAAATTTTGAAATTTTTTATTTTTAGCTCATAAACTTTATATACTTTGTTTTAAAGTTTTAATAAAATATTTCTGAAAATAAACAACAGTTTTAAATAAACCGTTCACCCAAAGAAACATGTTATAAGCTCCTATAAATATTTACAATGTATTCATAACTTTGGAGTAAACGGGACATTATTGATGAAGTAGAAATGAGGCACTATAAACACGGCATTTGATGAAGCTTTATGAACTTGGCCGCTACGTCTCCAACTTTAGTAGGTCATTGTCTTGAAGGATGATCAATAACTATATCCTATGACTCAAATGTTTTTGTCCGAAATTGAGCCAAAAATACAAATGACTCAATTGGAAATTTGTGTCCTTAAAGCATTGTTGTCTTATCTTTCTAATTAATTTAACTCAACATGCCAGGACTTCCCACCCATCACTGCCCGTGCATTTTCTCAAAGACAACGACGTAATCGAGAAAGCGCATAGAGGTTGCAACTCGATCCCAATAGTTGTACTAATCAACTACACACTTCGACTCACTCAACACCATCAAATCATACACGTGTAATCACTTTAAGTTGGGCAAATAGTAATTTGGTAACAGCACAACATCTTACTCCGTCGACTGTTACGTTGCTGCCTACCCCTACTATTCTTCCTTGAAATTTGAGCGTAGATTTTGATGCTACTATCATTTGTGATCCCAACCATCAACACATTGGGAGTGTATCTGAAGATTCACAGTCTTTTTTTATGCCGCCACTGACATATTTGGTGAATAATGCTCCGACTGGATCATCAAGAGTATCCATTCTTCCTTCTATAATTGGGTATTTAACATCCTTTTTCCTTTGATATTTTAATGACATGTATGGCTTAGATAGTCTTCACTCAAATTCTTTCTTTCTCCATTTCAGGTCAAGGAGGCAAGTCATCACAAACCACGTTGGTTATAGAAGAATAGGGCGGGATAGAATTTCATTTGAAAGACACGAGTTGGGACCTATGAATGTTAAATGCCCTCATTGTAATGCCTTACACTGGATGGTTGAAAGGTTAACAACCTCATCTATGTTACAGCTCTTGTTTGGGAAGTGTTATTTACAAGGCCAAATTAGACTGCCTACTCTTAGGGAATCCCCTGCTGAAATAAAGCTTCTTTTTTATGGGAACGATGACCAATCTAAGTCTTTTAATTCTTACATAAGAGAATATAATGCATCAAATGCATTTACAAGTTTAGTTGTGCAAATAGATGACCAAGTCCTCCCTGGGAGGGATCCCACGAGTTTTACAATACATGGTGAGCTACGCCATTGCACTGGATCCTTATTGTCGGATGAGGTTCATGAATTAGATGCCACATGTGATCAGTTGTGCATTTATGATCCAGATGCATCTTTAGATATTCGACACCAAAGGAATCGACATTTGAGGAGGGATGTCCTAAACACCATACAATAGTGCTTGTTGTTAAATAATGAATTCACTTCTAAATACCATGAAGCCTTCTCTATTTTGGATAAAATGGATAAAATGGGGCAAGACTTGCCTTCTTACCTTCATTATAGTTCTTCAACGGACCGTCAAATGTATAACTTGCCGTCGTCTGAACAGATTATTGTTATTTTACCCGGGGACGATTTTAACATTAGTGGCATGCGTGACATTATTGTTCGGCTCAAAGGAGGCAATGAGTTGATGAAAATTAATGAGTGTGATCCAGGATATTTGCCTTTGCATTACGTCTTATTGTTCCCCCACGGTGAGCTTAGTTGGCACTTCGAACTAAAATTATGGGATGTCCGAGGGGTTAAAGAATAGGATGATCGCTTAACTCAATTGAATTATTATGGCTACCAATTGTTCAAGTGTGATTCTGAGTACTCCACAATCCTTAGAGGGGGGAATTTTTTCCAAGAGTTTATTGTTGATGCTTGGGCTTCTACAGAGAAAAATTGATTAATTTAATACCGGCTCAATCAAGGAAGGCTTCGAGCAGAGTTGTACAAGGATCTCAATGATGGTATGTCAAATGGTTTACAACTAGATGATATTAGTAGGTGAATAATTCTATGGCCATAACACGTTACAACTAACATCCCGATGTTTTTCTCACTATGACCGGAAATCCGAAATGGCAGAAATCACCAAAGAATTATTGCCTAATCAAAATTAGTTTCTTCGTCCAGACTTGGTGGCACGTGTATTTGAACTAAAGAGGAAGTCCTTGATGAAGTAAATTGAAAATAACGATGTATTTGGCAAGAAGGTGGCTCACGTCTTCATAATTTAATTTCAGAAATGAGGTTTACCTCGCATGCACACCTTAATCTTTATTGATGGTCCAAGTAAGATTAAAACAGCCGCCTAAGTTGATAACACAGTTTGTGCAAAACTTCCTAGCTTAGAAAAAGATCCAAGCCTTTTTGAAACTATTTTGGGTTGTATGGTACATGGCCCTTGCGGAGTTCAGTCTCCTGGAGCCCCGTGTATGGAACATGGTAAATGCAGAAAAAAAAATACACGAGAGGTTTTTGTGACACTACCACTATGAATAAAGATGGGTACCTAGTATATCGACGTCGTAATGATGGTCGAGTCTTTACTGTTGGGAAAGGGAAACAGGTTGATAATCTAGATATTATGTCGTATAATACCTATTTAAGTCGGATGTTCAATTACCACATTAATGTCGAAGTTTGTGCTGGGATTAAATGCGTCAAGTACATTCACAAATGTATATACAAGGTATTTGATCGCACCACTATTGTCTCTAGAGGCGTTGATGAAATTTCGCAATACTTAGATGCTAGGTATATTGGTCCCCCCGAAGCGGCTTGGTGAATATTTGGTAATCCAATGCATCAAGAGAAACCATTTGTTACGCGATTGGATCTTCACCTTCTAGGAATGCATCATGTTGTTTTCAATCCAAATGAGTCGATGGATGACATAATTCGTCGGGGTTCGACTCAAGAGACCTTTTTTAACTATATTTTTTGCATATTATGCTTCCAACGAAGAAGAACGGGCATACACTTATCAAGAATTTTCAGAACACTATTGGTTGGACAAGGCATCTAAGAGATGGACAAGGCGAAGTTCAAAATGGGGTTTTGCAATTGGTAGAATGTACTTTTCTAGCCCGAACTCAGAAGAAAGGTTTTATTTGAGATTTCTTCTTACTGTTATAAAAGGGCCTCGATCGTTTGAGTGCTTACGGACTGTAAATAGTATCTTGCATGATTCTTTCAAGTTAGCATGTTTCGCACTCGAACTTTTAGAAGATGATGATGAATGGGTTCAGTGCTTGCAAGAGGCATCGGTGATCCAAACGGGATATCAACTTCGTCGACTTTTTGCCGTTATACTAGCCTAATGTTCCCCTATAAATCCAGGATGACTATGGGATAAATTCTCATCATACATATGTGACGATCTCGCACACAACCTCCGGAGATCATTTGTAATTCCTTCTCCAACTAATGCAGAGGTCAATGATTACCGATTGTATCTTCTCAATGATTTGCTACAAGAGTATGGCAAAAGTTTGACTGAATTTCCACCAATGCCATTACCTCTAAAAAATTGGAGAATCACTGGAGAGAATCTGCTAATATGGGGGCATCGATAACTTCAAGCAGATACAAACACCGCGGACGTGAAATGTAATATAGACCATCTTAATTTGGGGCAGCACTGTGCTTACTCGGACATTACTACTTCTGTGTTTGAAGGAAAAGGTACTACCTTTTTTTAATGGTGGGGATGAAACGGGTAAGACCTTTTTGTATAACACAATTGCTGGAATTTGTCGTAGTCTCGGCCATGTAGTCATTACGGTTGCCTCTTCAGGCATTACTTCCTTATTATTGGTTGGTGGTCAAATAGCGCATTCTACATTTTGTATTTCGCTTGACATCCTTAAAAATTATAATTATGGGTTTTCAAAGCAATCGACTCAAGCAGAGTTGTTTAAACTAGACATACTTATAATCTGGGATTAAGTGCCAATGCAACATCAGTTTTGTGTTGAAGCAGTTGACCGGACATTACGATATATATGTAGTAATCAAAAGCCTTTTGGGGGGATAACTGTTGTTCTAGGGGGGGGGGGGATTTTTGAAAAATCTAACCCGTCATTCCTAAAACAGTTCGCAAAGAAATTTTTGCCACATCATTACGGCGATCAGTTCTTTGGAAGGATGTCAAAATTCTTACCTTGGACATAAACATGCTTCTCGACATTACATACATCCAAACATCGGAATTTGCAAATGTTTTGACCATGGTATAATAATTTTTTAAAAATATTACGTTCTTTACATATTTATTAAATACTTATTTATGCATTTCATATAGATTGTTCAAATAAGACATCTTCGTTTTTCAATTTGGCTGAAGCCGTAACAAAATTGTGCTCCTACCTTTAACATTACGGCGTTTTCGGAATGTTGAAGAGTTGAAGAGGACCGTATATCCATTGTTGAATATGGAGGGTATTGTTACCCCTTCTTACCTAACTGAACGGACGATTTCTTTCAGCGTGCTTCCCTGGTTATTTTTCCAGGTGAATCTATGACATACTACACAACAGATAAATTATGTCCGGATGAAAGTAATGCAAGCATAAATAACTAGTATCCAAATGAGTTCTTAAATGATTTGAACCCTTCTGGGCTACCTCTATTTAATTTGGAATTAAAAGTGGGATGACCCATCATATTACTACGAAATATAGCGCCAGAAGACGGTCTTTGCAATGGCACGTGTTTGATTGTTACCAAGTTGTCTGAACATGAAATTGAGTCCACAATCCTGACTGGAGATAATTTTGGCAAAATTGTCTTCATTTCGAGAATCTCTTTAACTCCCTCCTCTAATGAAATACCTATCAAGATGATTCGCCGATAATTTTTGATCAAATTGGCTTACGCATTGACAATGAACAAATCTCAAGGACAATTTGTAAAGTTTATTGGTATTGACTTACGCACCCCCGTGTTCAGTCACGGTCAGTTGTATGCTGCATTATCACGTTACACAAGTGCGGACCGCATTTCTATCCTTCTACCCTCCGGGGAGGAGAGTTCAACAACAAATATTATATATCCGGAGGTTCTCTTATAGGGATGTAAGTGAAAGTATTACTTTTGTTATGCTGCATTTTAAATATTAATATCCAGTATTCCTAGGCTCTTGGTCTCATATACTTCTTTCTCATTTTACTTTTTTGGTGTAACAGGTCTGTGGCATCCTTAAATAGGTTAGCGGCATCCACGGGGAGGTCAGCGGCATCCTATAAATTTTGAGTGAGTCTAATATTGGTAGGTATTTTTTTTATTAGAGTATTATTTATAGTTTAGTAGGTATATTTTGTTTGGAACTATTTCAAACAGTAGTTCTCAATGCTCTGCAATAAATGTTGAATACATTTTCACGAGTACCAGTGATATGTTTCCCATTGTTTGCAGGTGGTACTTAGCATGCACTCGACTCTGTGTATTTGGGCAGCCCTTGCAAGGGCGCGAACTAGAGACGTTGATGCTACATTTACACAGCAAGGTATCTAATCATGTTTATATTTACATTGTCTCTTACGTTGTCTCTTACGTTGTCTCTTACTAATATAGAAAAGCAGACCAGGTTCTCTAAAGCTATGGCACATATACAAATTTGGAGCTTCTTGAACACTGTAGTTTTCTCTCGCATTGTGGCAATATTGGTAATGGTGTGTGATTCTTAACCAATGGAAGTTTTTTTGAAATTGTTAACTAATGTAATTCTTAACCATTGTTGTGGAAATTACAGGTGGTGGAGCTGTGGAAGGAGGCTGATGGAGAGATTGACACATTCAACCGATGATTGAGTTCATCGGTTCATCCTCTGTTCGAGAGATGATCATTGTCCTTCCTTCCAATATGATTTAATCGCTTGGTTGCCATTTGATGTTGTTACAATGTATGTTTTCCTTTGGTCGAAAACTGATGGATTAACATCACAAGCTGGATATCCAGTTAATTCCCCTAAATTTGCCAAGCTTTGCGACATTATTCTCCCAAACTTACACGGTCGCTGCCCTCACAATGTATCTCTCTCTTTCTCTATTTTATATTCTATTGGGTTTTAGAAACTCTAATAAATGTTCAGAATGGGGTATACACGCCTTTCTCTCAAATTTATTTTTGAGGGTAGTGTCCGTGTAAGTTTACATTGTGTATACATGGAAAATTAAAAGTTGGAATATTGCGAAATTGTTAATCTTTTGCGAAGATGCAAGTGTAAGTGGAGCTAATACATTTGTGGTTTCTTTATCTATTATATTTTTGTTTTGATTAAAGTTTGTTATCAGTTAGAATGTTTATTTGGGAGTATTATTGGTTCTTAACAGAGGCATACACATGCCTTCTTTCATAGGTTGAAATTCACTTTTTGGGTGAAAAGAATTGATATTTACTATAGTTATTGAAATTTTAATTGTCAATAGTATACTAAGAATAATAATTACAGCTTTGTCTTCATCTAATGATTTCCTTTCAACTATAATTGTATGGATCAATTGAATCCCCAAAACTGATAAGCATGGGGTAAGCATGCCATTATACTGTTATGTTTGTATAAATATACAGTTATGCAGTTTGTATAAACATAACGGCATACTGTAATGATTGGCCTTTCAATATATTTTTACTTAAGTTATGTTTCATTATAATAAACTTGGTTTTATATCTATGTTTTTTTTTAAATAGTTATTTGGCCTTTCAATATATTTTTACTTTAGTTTCTTTATTGTTTGTGTGTTATAAACTGAAAACTAACATTATCTACTGATTTTTTCCATAGGTATACTTTCAACATTTTCTATAAATAGGAATTGGGTTACCAACATGGAGAAGTCAAGTGAAAATGATGATATCTCGCCGGTGACACCAAAAATTGACATGTTGTGATCTCTCCATACTAGAGAATTCTACCAGACCTACCATTTTCATCAACATTGTTGTGGTGATTATTTTCAAACTGCCATTTATTAGTTGTTGATTGCCACATTTGTAACCTACTGATTTATGCTAAAATAATACTTTTTGTCTTTGTAGAACCATATATTGTCTTCATCAATGTTGGCATATCTTAAAGTTTTCCATGTGTGGTTATTTCGATAAGCACATCTCCGTGATATTAAAGTGGCATCGGCAGACCCATTATTACAAACACATCTTGATAACTATTATTGTTGCACATATGTTCTTACACATTCAACTTAATTTTAATTTTTTAATGTTGTTTTAGGACTCATGAATTTGGTCAATAAGTGTATTGAGCAGCACCTAGGACATATGTTACATTTATCATATAAAAATACCTCAGGTGAGTGGAAATCGTTCGAAGTCGAAACGACCACCATTTCTGAGTAGATAATTGAGTTATTAATTTTGAAATTACAAGTTATAGTGTACTTTCATATTAAAAAGTTGATGATAAGTTGATCTTCTACAATGCACATGTCATGAAAATTACAGTTATGGCAGATATCAGTAGCAAGATTAATAACATTTTGAATAATGATCCTTGAAAGAACTAGAACATTTTTAAAAATATTATTGTTTCTAGATTTCCAAAGCTCCTAAGAAAGCATAATTAACCTGCAAGAAAATTAGTTAATGTTCAATCCAAATAGACTACTAAAAAATTCCCATACCTCTCGACTTATCTTGCATTGATTGAGAACATGATTCTTGTTGTCTTCATTGGATAAGCAACCCCTACAAACAGTAGCCAATATAATCTCTGCCTTTTGAATCTCTATTTCAAATAGTATAGAGTTATGAAGCAATTTCCATAAAAAAAAATTGACATCTTCATTGGAGATTCCGCAGTCCAATTCATTTTCGAACTCAATGAACCAGGTCTAACTTCTCTACATACAATGTAAGTTGAATTGAAAGTAAAAACACCAGTAGTTGAAGGCAGCCATAGTTGTTTATAAGCCACAGTTGAAGGTTGCCATTGTGTTATTAGTTTTACTTGGTTTACAAAGATATGTGGGTAAATATATGTATTTAATTGGTTTACAAGGCACTCGCTCTTGGCTTACACAAAGTGAGGTATTTTTGTGACCTGCTAGAAAGAGGTGAGATCAGTGTAGTTGCATATGAATAAATACAATTTTCTGATGCTATGATAGTATTTACGCTTTCATTGTTATTTTACTAAATTTTATTCCTTCCAATGGGCTCTTTAATCTGACATGAGCACATGTTCTTGGTTTGTTGTTAATAAATTGATAGTATTTATGTATTATTTATTTCTATTATAGGTATTTTCTCTCATATATCCTACACGCCCAGGTTTACTCACATTCTGTTTTTTCATGTCTGAAAATTTTGGGTTTTTTGTTCTTAAAATAATACTTGGGCTTTTCTTATCTACTCTTTTAGCTACTGAAGGCATTGTGGCCATATTCTCTCAATAAACATCACTATTCTAATAAATTTACAATAGTGAATGTTTCCTTTTAATGTTATTGGGTATACTGAGGGTTCATTTGTTTATAGTTCTCTTAATTAGACTATTTTCCACTTATGATATTTGGGAATAATGAGGGTTCGTTCGTGTACATGAGGCTTCATTCGTGTACATGACTGTGTACATAAGTACTCTGTTCCACTTATTATATTTTTGACTATGTACATATATTTTTTTTGTGACTTTGACTGCGTACATTGTTAGAGTAGGAACAAATATGACTTATGTTATTTTTGTTATTGGTTGTAGGATTTTTAAACACCAGATCAGATTGAGGCAGCCCCAGAAACCAACCTTTTCTCTTTGTTAAGGTTGTGTTTTCCATTTTCTTCTTAATTTCAATGTTTCACATTGTTGCTGCCTACTTCATGACAATGATGTTACTGCCTATATACATTGATCATGCCTTAACATTAAATGAGAATGTTAAGCCTAAGAAATTGAAGGAGTCCTCACCTGCCTACTATTAGTACAGTGTTAGCAATTTTATAACTTCTATTGTGTCCAAAACTCTTACTGTATGAAACATGGCTCCATGATACACATTTTTGGAATTTAAGTTAATGGTCTAGCTTAACATCAATATTGATTTTCTAATCAAACCATACACATTTCTTCTTTGCATATTTCAATATTTCATTATTTTCATTTTATTAAGGATGCACGTCGTTTATGTTAAAATTATTTAGACTTTATGTGATTCCAGTTGGCTTGACCACATGGACTTAAAGGAGGCTTACTGGTGGAGGCAGCACCAGTCAGACCATTCCCGCTAAAGTAATAAACATACTGCTTGACATCCATTCGAAGTGGTGAGTTACACGTTCATTTGTTTTACATATATCAGATTTCATGTTTCTATTTTTCTTTTTTTACCTATAAATATTTGTACTACTTTAATATGAAAAAATGTATATAGGGGTCTTTTGTGTTTAGTTTATAACTCCCTATTCTTTATTTGAAACAACAATAGATGCGTTAGAGCCGGATCAATAAATGACCAAATGATTTAATCTTTTTACGACCTGACCTGTTTATAACTCAATTTAATGACTCTTTTTTGCCCCTTGATTTGATCTGCTCGATTCCAGTTTCTCTAATAGGTGATTCATGAAAACCATGAGAGTTTACATGTTTACATATTTCGGCTTCTTCGTAAGGTATTATAATTATCTCTCATGGATTCCAGTTTCTTCGTAAGTGTTTATATTCTATTATTTTGAGTTTCGAATGATAGAGCATGTAATGTATTACTTAAATATGTTTATTTAGTTAGTGCACACAGGTGTATGTACTACTCGACTAAGAAAGACGCAGGTTTTTGAGCCGCACATTGAGCAACTAAAACAAAATAAAAAGGTCCTAGAAGCTGCAAATGCAGTGCTAAATGATAAGTGTAAGCCACAACCACTGCAGGAATGGAATGAAGATAGAGGAGAAGGGTAATTTCAGATAATTTCGGCTTTGGAATGCTTTGGAAGCATGAGGAGATGGCTTTGGAAGCCAAGTGTAGTGCTAATTTCAGCTGACCTTCGAGGGTTGACCGAGTATGTAGAGAAGGCTTCAGAAGCACTAAAGTCGGAACTGAAGTCCAGTATCGAGAAAGGGGGGGGGGGGTGTTTGCCCAGAAGCAAATAGTAACTGCTTGAAGTCGATAATTATGAATCTGCACCCTTAGAGAGAGTAATAACAAAAAGTGGGAATGTTTTTTCGATTCATCAATGCTTTGAGCATTTTCGGTTTTGTAGACTTCCTTGGGTTAATGAAATTTTCAATTTTAGAGAATTGAAGGGTGGAATTGAAAAAAAATACTTTTGTATTATCTTCCTAAACCACAATTCTTAGTTACTTGAAGTGGTTTGTTCCTCGCAACCATGTCCGTTCCTTTGTCTTATGAATAGTGTTGGTATTAATTCAAAACATAGTGTTTTTAAAATTACATTTTGTTTTATCTGGAAATGAAAATTTTAACCGTATTGCAAGTACGTACTTTGGAAATTTTTTCTATTTGGCGATTACGTATTTTGAAAATTTTCACTGTGCCTTCAGGCACGGGCATATCCTAGTGTGTGTGTGTATATATATATATTGCAGCTAAAATATGTAAATATATAACCAAAATATATAATATATATATCAGATGAAATTGGGAAACTATTTTTATAACCAAGGTATGAAGAAATGGAAAACTAATTTCAAATATGAAATTCAGAGTTGCATATGTAGTACTCCGAATTCATCTACTATTTATAAAAAAAAAATAGCCGCTGCCAAAAAATTATAAAGCCGTTGCAAAATAATAGAGTCGTTGCAAACATGTGGGGTAAAAATAGAAATAAGGAAAGTTGGATTAGAGGCCTAGGCGGAACATGATGTTCCGTTTAAGGCTTTTTATTTTCTTATTTTTAATTCTTCCGCGGAACATGGTTTTTCGTTTAAGCTGGGTTCCACAAAAAAACATAACTAGTCCAATTCTATATTTCTTATTTTTTACATTACCAACGCCCATATATACCATTTTACATTACGCATAACATACAGGTAAACCACAAATATGGAAGTTTACCCTGTACATAAGGGTTGCTCTAAACGTTTAGTGCAAGCATTTTTATTTATTTTTTTGAAAAAGTCTCCCACCACATAAAAACACTCAAAACAAGGACCCACACAAACTCATTTATCCACCTCCCTCCCCCACCCCCTACACCTCCTCCCCCCACTCCACTGTTGGCGTTCAAAAGACCTCCACCGGAGCACCGACGAGGTAGCACTGAACTCCAATAGTGTGGCGAGGGTGAGGGTGGGTGACGCTAACATTAATTGACCCTTAATTATATATAAATAAATTTTTAAGAAATTTATTAGCAAATCCCATTTAAAACGTGAAATTTTAAAAATACACCGAGAATAAGTTGCACTCCCGTCCAAAAGTAAGACTTTACCAGGACCACACGTTGTTGAGCTGCTTACCATATAATTGTGAACTGAAAATAATTGTAGGGACAACCAACGTTTTTTTTCTTTATTATTAATTACTTTTGAGCATTGTTTCAAATTCAATAATGTGATTGTGGACCCTTCTATCTCAGATACTCAGTCAATTATACAAAGCATTTTTCCAGAAAAACATCCAAAATATTGCAGGCAGCAGCATTTTATAATCAAAAGACACATTAACATTTAACCCATATTATATTTCTCACTCAGTAGACGATATGAACCAGGATAGTGTTACATTACTAATCAGGACAGCTGCTAATTGACAATAGCATACTACTATTTTTTGAGAAAATAGACATATATATATATATATATATATAATGATGTCCTTTGAAACTATTGAAATGGTTGGAATAAATCAGTTAATAATTGATCACGTAATAATAATTAAATAGTTTGAGGGTTGCTTAATTGTATTTTATTTAAGGGGCATTTGCACTTAGGTTCCTTACAAATAATTTTATTATTCTAAAATTAGGTTAAATATTTCTTAAAGATTTAGGTTCCTCAAACATCTATTTACCCAATACTCTTTTATTTTTAAAAGTTCACGCTAGCGGCACCCACACAACCCCACCCCCGCACCACCACCCCACCGCTGGAGCTCCGAAAGCCCCTCGCCGGAGCTCCGGCAAGCTTCGTTGGAGCTCGGGCGAGGAGCTTCCTAAGCTCCGACAGTGGGGTGAGGGTGCCGGGGGGGGGGGGGGGGGGGGGGGGTTAAAAATAAAAAAATAATGGGTGAATGGGTATTTGAGAGACCTAGATGTTTGAATTTTTTATCCTAATTTTAGAAGAAAAAAAATTATTGTGAGGGACCTTACTGCCCTTATCTCTTTATTTAATGAGATACATGCGTATCATTAGTTGGTGAATTACTGTTGTAAATTTAGGATTAAAAAAAGAACCACTTAGCAAAAATAACTATAGTTTTTTTAAATTGATTAGTGGTCCGAAATTTTTTTACAATAAATTTTTATTATCGACATTGATTTTCCTACACACATAGTGATAATTGTTGTACACACTTGAATAATTGAGGTGACATGGTTTTATCAGCACCGACTCCTATGTCAACACCGATTTTGACGTGACAAAGCTGCATTAACATTTTTTGGTGTTCTCTTCGAGAAAGTCATTGAAAATCCTGATGCAAGAATAAAATTGTAGTATGCCCAACTAATGTTGCTAATTGTGTATAAGAAATTTGACTAGTTTTTATTCTCTTTGTTTTGATAATTAAGGGCTCGTTTGGTTATGTATTCAGAAAGCTCAATTTAAAAATTGTTTTTTTAAAGACAATTTTAAAATTCAGTTTTTTGTGTTTATAAATGTTGTTCTGTGTTTGGTAAACTTATTTTTTAATTACATTTTTCTAAAAATTTGATAAAATTGGCAAATATGTGTGTGTGTGTGTATACACACACATACATAAAACTTCCATGCATACATACATACATACATATATCATAAATATATAAATATATCGTGTGTTCTTTATGTAAATTTAATGAGGTATGTTAGGAAGTTTGACTATATGTAAACATACATAAATAATATAAATATGAATGTATATTTATATATGAGTATATATATATAAATATGTAAATGTATACATTTATATATATATATATATATATATATATATATATATATATATATATATATATATATATATATTATGATATTGCATATTGCATGTAAGATCCACAGTAAAATTATTTACTTACATGAATTAATACTATTATTTAGTACATATGAACTATATGTGTATTTTATAGTATTTTATACATTTATAATACATGTATAAAATTATATATGGGTGTCATGTATGTATTGATAATATTATTTAATATATGGATCATAGTATATATATATATATATATATATATATATGTGTGTGTGTGTGTGTGTGTGTGTGTGTGTGTGTGTGTGTAATTTTGTGTACATGTACGTATATATTTTTTATCATTAGAATTACCCACATAGTAGTGTCTTATGTATGTATATTATATATTAAGATATAAATACGTAAAAATATTAAGAATGAATAATCATGAGAGGAAAAATAAAAAAATAAAATTTAGAAAACATCCTTTTGTTGTTTTACGAAAAACTTGATTATAACATAAAAATATTATAATTTAATATTTAAAAATAAATGTGTCAAACGAAAATTCTTATCAGAATTGTATTTAAACATAAGAAATATAATTATAATCAATAACCAAACAAGCGTAAATGCTAGGAAAATCATATAAAATATTTTTTTAAAGAAGTTATACCTTGTTTAAGCCTTAAGAAACGGATTCAAGAACTTGATGATTAATGCTCTGGGGCCGTTTTGGTGGGTTTGACTGTTGAGATATTAAACTCTGTTGAATTACATGGTACAATGACAGAGTTTGAGCTGAAAATTGAGAATCAAAATGGGACAAATGGTTTGGTGACAAGAAGGAAATGACAAAAATCATGCACGAATAAACTGCTAATTTGGATGGTATATATATTTAAGTCTTGGTTTGGAAACAAATTTGGGTCAAACGAAGATGGGGTTCATCTATGCAATAAGGATTGGAACAAGTCAGCTTTATATTGATTTAAAATGTAAACCGTCAAGTGGTGTGTTTAACTACTTATCACTTTATATTATTTTGTTTTCTAATTATTCATTTCAACTTTTAGTGTTATTCCTTGTATTTTGCCTTTTCTAAAAATAAATTTATAATACTATGGGTCTTGCCATTAGTTAAAATGAATAATATAGGGTTTTTGAATTTGACACCTAATTTTTTTTCTCAATTTCAACATTATGATTGCGAATTTTTATAATTATTTACATTAGTCAACAATTTTATGTTTTTTTGTTTAAAACATGCCAAGTACCCCGCCTCCCGCGCTCTCCTTATCCGTCTCTTTGCCTAGTAAGCTATGCCAATAAGTTGAAAATTCATGTACGACTAAAAGGTTATTATTTGTATAATCCGTATAAAATTCTAATAAGTATCAAAATTAGGAGAAAAAAATCAAATATGGTTTCACCTATGAGCTAGATTTTCCAAAAACGTTATTTCACAAAAAAGAAAAACAAACAAAACTATATAATTGCGATGTCTGAAAAATTTCAAACGATGGTTAAACGATTGAGGGTGATCAAATGCACATCGACCTTGAAACCAAACATGGAGTCGTTTGTTGCTGTGAAGATAACTGGGTGTGTGTCGGGGGGGGGGGGGGGGGGGGGGGGATTATATGTTTAGAGAAATAATGGAAAATTATTATTTTCTTCTTGTTTATTTAGAGTAATGAATATAAATCAATGTAATAAATTTATCAAGCAATAATATGAAAAGAAAACATAGCATAAATAGACTTTGAAAACTAAGTTTTTCACGTGATTCGCCCTTGCCTACATCCACATTAAGACGTCACATGGACATTTCAATATCTTTCACTCATTTACGTGGAAGAAACACCTTACAAGGATATTATGTACCTGATGGGGATTGAGATTGATATTTAAAATGCAGAAAAAAATCAGCCCTAAGACTTCAACTGATCATGCATTAAAAAGTAAAAGAAAGAACTAGGTTCAAGCATAAACCAAGGGTTTCAAATCACGATACCTTTGCCAATCTTATTGGTGATTCGAATGAGGAAAAATATGTTGATGAAGATGATGGTCTTGCCGCCCTCCCAAGGTTTCCAAAAACCTTGCTAGAAACCACCGAAAGCCTCGGATCTTCTATTATATGATCCTCTCAATGTTTTCCTAGTAAGTGGGCACTCTTGGAGATGAAAACGTGGTAAAATATGAGAGAACTTACTTTCTCTCTCCTCACCCCTTCACATAATTGTGAATAGTATTTTTCCTCTGCTTCTCTAACCCTCCATAATGGACATTTTACAAAAAAAAAATAACTTATATATATATATATATATATATATATATATATATATATATATATATATATATATATATATATATATATAAAAAATAAAGTAGCTTGATTTTTGAAAATGTGTACATTTTTAACGGTCTAGATCGATGCCACCTCCTTACATATTTTAATGGTTTAGATCGCATCTCTTTTTCTTTTACAAATATGCCCTCAATTATTTGACTCCCCCCTCTTTTTTACTCATCGAACTTATATTTGAATTCAAAAATGGGGTCATTTTGGTAAAAGAATCCCAATTTACACACGGTGTGCACCTGCATCTCTCATTCTCTATCTCTCCCCCGAGCTCATTTCTCAAAAACCCACACCCTCATCCCTCCCGTAGTGAGTTCCCACGCTACCAGGTAAGTGTTGTTTCAGGTTTTGATTGGATTTGTTTAGATTTAATTAAATAACTGGTATCATTTCTTTTTGTTGGGGTTTTGCAAGTAACAACATCTATGTGTTTTGGTTTGGACCTAGGGCTTTTGTATGAGATTTAATGGTGTTTCGTTTCAAATTTTTGGGGTTAGGGTTATAGCAAGCCCCTATCTAATGAAATTTTGGTTTTAATTTTTTTGTTTAGCTTCGAAGGGCTTCGGATTTGATCTATCAGCTTCGAAGGGTTTCAGATTCGATCTATCAGGTATACAATTTTTTTGTATTTGTATTAAGTTTTTTTTTAATTCATATCTGTTTTGGTATGGACCTACGATTTTAGTATGATATATTAGGGTGTTTCGTTTGAAGTTTTTGGGGTTGGGGTTCTAGCAGGACTCTCCCTCTCTCTTTGGGATATTTAATGAAAGTTTGGTTCTAATTTTTTTGCTTACTTGGAATGTCTGGGAATTTCGGATTGGATCTAGCAAGTCTACTATCTCCCTATCTCTAGATTTTGGTTTTTATTTACAGTAACATGGTATCCTAGCTCTTGAGTTCAAATTTTGGACGTGATTTTCTTATTGAGAAATAAGTCTCTCAGTTGTTTGTCAAACTGTCTAAATGGGTGTTTTACTTTGCCTCTCTGTTGTTTGTCAAATTGTCTAAATGGGTGTCTAAAATGCTTTGGTATTGAAGGTACATACCCATTTATTCATGGGTATTGGTTTGATCTGCTACACCACATCATATTAATTCAGTTTGGGATACTCAGATGATGCGGATACTCTTATTTTTTTTACAATAATTTGTTTTGTTATTGTGAGGTTATAAGTGCATTTGTGGGATTAATTGTAGTTTTGTTTTTCTGTAGTTTTGATAAATTTCATCTCCATTATGCAATTAGTGAATTATAATTTGTTATTTTCATTAATAAAGGTTTTCTATGTTGTTGGCTAGGCATGGCTGTAAAGTTTAATTCCAGCCCCGGTTTGTGAAGGCACTTAGCATGTTTGTGGTTTTTATATAGATTGTTACTGTGCTACTTTATTACTTTTTCAAAGACCCGTGATGGTTTAAGACATAGTTCTTTGATATAACTATTTTGTGCTTCAATTTTATTACTTGCCTTCTATCTTTTGAATACTTACATTTATTATTACTATAGTGATCCAACTAGGAACTAGATTTTTTGATATAATTCATGCCACCATTTTAAAGACTGGCAGAAAGATATATTAAAGTTTCCATTAAGGGACGAGGATGGGGAAAATTTCAGTTTTCTTAATTCAAATGCATTATAACTAATTTGGAACTTTGTAATTCTTGGCCAGATTTTTGTCATCAATGTTCTATATTCAATAGTGGATTCTGAAAGATAAAAACTAGAACTACATCATCAAAAAATGCTGATTGTTTGTGAAGTTCAAACCCAAAAGGTATATCTGATAGCCTTACTGGGTACTATAGAAATGTTCAATGGAAGCTAAAAGTTAGTTATTTTTTGGTAGTTTTGATAGCCTTACTGGGCATGTCATAATTATATCTTTTTGTCACATTAATTATTTACAGGTATTGAAGAATTGTGTATTGCATATGATAGTTTTCGTTCTTATGTTTAATTTACTCCCCGATTTTGATTTCGGTTTTCTTCTTTATACTGTATTGGTTAGTAGATGGGGTGAAGAGTAATGTGAATGGTGTGGTGATGTTAATGTAAATGGAGGACGATGTGTGTATGCGTGTCAATTTATGGTCTAATACATTTTGTATGAGTATTTCAGAAAATAACAATTTGACCCGAATTTTGTTTTGCTCTTTGTTCCTATTGATAGCCAAAAACCTGTGTTTTCTTTTCCACTGTTTGTATAAATGAAGATTGTTAGATTGATGATATAATGTTGATTGATTAAGGTTTTATGCGAATAAAACCCAAATAATTTTTAGCATATCAATTTTCGTTTTCCACTTCTCCCATGGTAGGTGAGTGACTCGACTCTCAAAATATTTGCTTGAAGTATCAACTCTAATTTTGAACCAGCATGTTTACCTTCTCTATTTTACCTTTTCAAACATTTTCTCATCAAAGTGAGGAAGTTCAAATACAACAGATTAAGTTGTTGGGGGGAAGTATACCTATTAGATCATACTTTAGTGGTATCACTGTTGCTAGGGATATAATCAACATATTAGCTACAATGCCTTTAACCAGACTTAAAGAAGCTATAATGTCTACTTCATCACGTGAACCCCTGTCCCAATCTAATTCCCTCTATTTCACCATATAAATTTGGTATCACTCTTCTCCCTCTCACTTTTGGTTTGGGTGATGGGAAATTTCATAACTGAGTATTATACGTTTGTTCAATAGTTAATTAAGCCATGTTTTTCGTGCTATTAATATTTGTAGTTGCTTCACTTACTGCAAGTTTTTTATTTTATTGTAAAAATTATTATAGTTAATTGGTATTACTATTTATTATTCAAGTACTTGAAACTAGAACCACTTTTTTATATCTCAATGTGCAAAGGTTGAGTTGTTTTATCTGACTTGAGTTAAGATTTTTTTTATATATTTTCAGGTTAGGCTGATTACCTCACTATTGGGTTTTATATTTCTTTGTAGCTTTTCCTTTTCATTATTTTATTTTCTTTTCTTCTCATGTCAGATTTATAGTTAATGGCTCTCTTTATTTGTAGTGGAGATTTCAGGTGGCTTGAAAGTTTACAAATTTTTAACTAATTGACATTTAATTTCTTTGTAAGCATTTAGTTGAGTAAATCAGCTTCTAAATTTTTGAACTAAATTTATGTAAACATTTTCTTGACACTAATCTTTGGTTTTATTTTAATTCTTTACATTTTAAATATTTTTCTTTTAATGTTAGAGATTTTTTAACTTAACTAATTTTCAGTAAACATGGTAAGTTTTGTGTGGGTTTATTGTGTTTTTAACTAACTTCTAGAGGGATTTTGTAGGTGATGGAATTATTTCCAATTAACGGAAGAAAATGCACAGAAGGCAGTTCAATTTTAGGTAGATTGGAATTAGTTTGGTTGGGCACCATAAAATGGATTTATAGATGTCAGGATGTGTTCATGTGTTGAAATTAGTGATTTGGTTAGACAATTTTCATTGTCTTCACTTCCCTAAGGTATCTTGCTAATAATTTTATAAATAATGTGTATTAGTGCAAATCTAGTATTTTATTTTCTCCCATTATATTTATTTTATTAAACTTGATCTAAAGTTGATTACAGAGTATGAGGGTTTTACTCATAGCGCAGTCACGCAATGAAGTGTAGCGTGAACACAAGAACGCTAGGAAATAAATTGTTACCGTGATATTGGTTTCAATTGGGAGCACCATGTACTTAAATTCATATGCTCTATGCTCAATGCTGAACATAAGAACTAGAAAGTCCCAAAAACTGTGACATTTTCACAATTGGAACCAAGACCACTGCATCTCATCTTGAAGTGTATCATCTTTGTACCCAGTTCAGTCAACTTTCTTCCTTAAATACCCCTCATCAGACCCGATTGAATCGAAACACGCAGTGTGCCGCTGATAGGTTGTGCAAAGTGCATTGAGAGATTCTCCTTATACTTAATGACACAAGTCCAAGCACTCTTTCACACCCCTCTATTTAAACTGTTATTGCCTACTTTAGCAGCCAATCCATACAACCTTATTTAACCACTTCAACACTACACCCCTACCCCATTACCTGAAGGAATTTAAGTACACGGTACTCCAAATTGATCCTTTAATTTTTGTACAGTTCTCGGCGCTTATGGAAACAAGCAAATGGATACTCCCACTATATGTGTTGATATTTAACTTTTGCTTCCATCTAACTTTCGCTATATTTGTTAATTTTTTTCAGATGCTCCGCTGAAAAGTAATGTATTACTTTTGATGGTAAGAATGTGGCTCCTAACAGAGTGACCATATGACAGTGTGAGCATATAACAGTGCGAGCATCATTTAAATACACACTTTCTTGGAATATATATCAAGTAGGTCTGATTTTTGGATTATTGACAGACAATTCTCACATTGAAAAGTCACAGACAGGTCTGATATCTTTTTGTCTCCATCGATAAGGTCCTCACTTGATCTCTTTTTGTCTCTATCGAGAAGGTCCTCACTTGATCTCTTTTTGTCTCTATGGAGCAGGTCCTTTTTTATCAATAGAGTAGTACAATTTTAACCTCTTCGGCCTCCCATCAAAACTATGGATTATTGACAGACAGGTCTAATTACATTTCATGAACTTTGTTGTCAAAACTCTGTTCACGGCTTGATGATTTTTGGTTTAAAACATTGATTTGTTTATTTTAGGTTTCTATATGACCTATATCCCCAATGAATAACTATTATGGAGTTGGACGGAGTTCGAACAAATAGGTAGATCTATGCATATGGAATATCAGTTTAATCATAGTTGTTTCAATTATACCATATTTTTTCTTTCATAACTGTTTAAATTTACTTTAAGCATATATATAACCTATACAATTTGGTACTCTGAGAGTGTTTGCTACAACATGAGAGTGTTCGCTATAATAGAGACCAGCAATTATAGCTTTTACAAGAAGATGAGACTGAATTTTTTGGTGAAGATCAAAACTGGGGTGGTGGACTCAGCAGCCAGCTTAAAGAGAAGCTTGAGAAACTTCGTTATCTTGTAGGTACCCTTATTGTAAGAAGTTTGGACGCGAAACTATCCCAACTCAGCGGCCTATATGTATGGTTTAATAATGGATTCAAAGAGGCGATATTGGGTACAGCCCTAGGATAGTGTTTGTGATATTGATGAAGATGAACCCACTAATTTCTCTTCTCCATCTTTATGATGGTTTTAATTCCCGTGGTGTTGTGGTAATTTCATTTCACTTTGCTCCTTTTTATTATTTCGTTTTTCCCTTTCTTTCAGCTTCATAATAATATAGCCAAAATATTTATTGAATCCAATTTTTTTATTCTCTTAAATTTCTCATAAACATCCGTATTTTGTCACATTGTTAGTTAAATACACTCTGGAAGTTTGTTCAGCTGCTATTGCTTTCTAAGTTTTGAGTTACATACTAATTAGGCCATTTTGTGACTATTTCATTAAATGTTTTCCAAATTGAGTTTTTACTAATTGCCAAATATTATGAGATTTCCGAAAGATGAAAGCGAGATCAACTTAGTAAGTTGCGAAGTAGACCCCAAATTCTCGGAGTGGAAATGGGCAAACCTAGAAGCAATTAAGCAGGTAGTGGACTACAAAAGGGCAACATATGAGGAAGTGATGAGGACCTTTAGTCCTTACTGAAGTGAAAGTGGAAAAGCACTCAAATGGTGAATGAAATTTAGTTGATTGTGTTTAAAATTTGGAATGTAGAAGTTTTACTTTGTTGTTTGTTCTTTGTAAATGGACATATGAAGTTAAAACCTTAAGAATTAGGTGGTCAGTTATTTGTAATACAAAAAAAAATTGTCCTCAAAGAAAGCAACTATGTGATACAAATTTTAAGCATCATTTAATTTTTTTCATATAAAGTCCTAGATAAATATTCTATTATTTTTTAATAGTTTTATCAGATAAATATAGTGGATTATATTCTTTTTAATTGTTTATACTGATTTGTTTGTGATACAAATTATGGTCCGTGATGGATTATATTGTTTTTAATTGTTTGTACGGTGGCTGTTGTGAAATTATAGTATAGTTGTTGATGTTTGTCTCCCTTCAAATATGATAAATTATTTTATAAATAAATGAATTTTTGCCCCATTTTTGTATTATGTTAGGTCCGATATTAATAATAGCATAGATATTTTTTTTGTTTAATAAGACGAATTGTTCTATTAAAAAGGAATTTTTGTCAAAAATTTTAAAATTATCAAATTCATCATTAATAGTAATATAGATGGTATTAGTGTCGTGCCATGCACAACTTTGAAAATTATTACTATTTTTTTTAAATTACACTTTCTTTTTTTAGGGGACAAATTTTTTTCCTTTTTGCAATTACTTATTCCGGAAATTTTTTCCGTTTTGCGATTACGTACTCCGAAAATTTTCGTTGTGCCTTCAGGCACGGGCATTCTTACCACTCATTCTTAACACGCATTATTATGGACTTACAACTAATCTATATAATTTGTTTTTCATTTATTTAATTTAATGTATCTATTTTGTTTTGTAGATATTTCTCTAATCAGGTATACTCAATCAGAATCCTCAGGGGGTTACTACTTTGAGTTCATTACACTACGATTCTTGACTCAACAAGTTCCCTGGTCGACTCGATTCGGAGGAACTTATCAATAGTGGTTAAATCGATGATATGGTTGAAACGAGGTCCAATATGGACTATTAGTACTGTAGTATTGTTGTTGTTGAGTATTTTTATTTTTTTAAACAGGGTGGACAGTCCTATAAATAAAGAAAATTCTGCCCAAATTTTTTAAATTGTTTACAATTTTTCTTGCAAAATAATCTTTGACTTAAAGGTTGTCATGACATATAACTGATCACTGCATTTCTGATGTTTATTGATTATAGTGCCAACCAAATATGCTATGGTGGTTGTTTTATCTTTATTACTTTAAGTGCGTGGTCTATTGAAGTTGATATGTCTTCTTGCCTTTAGTTAAATCAATGTTGTTTATACAAGTTTTGGGACGTTCTATTAGTGTTGTTGAAATATTTTTTCTTTAACGGGGTGGATAGTCCCATAATTATTTTGAAAATTATGTACGTTGAAATTTTTTGCCATTTTAAATTATATACGACTTAAAACTTTGTTTTGTTGGGGGAACGAAATTGTTTCTCTTTCACAATTACGTACTTTGGAAATTTTTACTGTTTTGCGATTACTTACTGTTTGGAAATTTTTGACTTGCCTTTAAAAACGGGGTTCACAATAGTTAGTGAAGACAAAGTATGAATATAGTAATATGTATTGTGAGTCACTTGAGCAAAGTTGTATTATATGCTTTAGAAAAATTGAATGACAATTTTTTTTTTCACTTTGTTGTCGGGTAACATTTTTTTTTTTTGCAATTACGAACTTTTTATTTGTCAATTATGGACAAACTAACATGACATGAAATATTATTGTTTACCCATTTCATTACCAATTGTGAACACTACCGTTTTGCAGGATAGTCCTATAAATAAAGGATATTATGGCTAATTTTTTAAAAATTACACTTCGTTTTGTCAAGGAACAAATTTTTTGTGGTTTTGTAATTATGCACTTCAAAAAATTTTGCTTTTTGCTATTACATACTTTGAAAAAATTTCTCCGTTTCGCGATTACGTACTTTGAAAAATTTCGTCGTGACTTAAGGCACGGGCATACGCTAGTATATATATATATATATATATATATATATATATATATATATATATATATATATATATATACACACACACACACACACACACTAAGGTATGACCGTGCCTGAAGGCAAGATGATAAATTTACCCCCAGTATTCGTACTTGTATTTGCAACAAAATTCCACTACAAACACCCCAATAAATAACCATGTCCTAAACATAAAATTGAACCGAGGTATTGAATTTACAAATGTAAGGACATTTTTATCATGTCCGAAATGTTTCATTTATTTATTTCGTACGCCGCTACATTTGGCACATTTCTACACGATCGCACACGACGGCCTCAATCCGAATTCCGGGAATCAAGCATTTATGATCTCCATCATGTGTCCCTCATCGGCCTCAACGACTTCACGTTCCATGATTTTAGGCTCGTAATGCAAGCGGTACGCAAGAGAAGTCAAAACAGTGCAATGAGGCTTGATAGGGAAGTTCAAGGGCAATTTGGTAATTTTACAGCCACCGTCTGAAGGACCGGTCAACTGGAAAGTTGAATAGCTTTCCGTAACAAAGATACTGGAAGAAACGGCACCTCAATCCGAGCTACGGTGAACAAGTTATGGCCCGTTGAAAATGGAGATATTTCCAAGAATCACCTTGGAATTTTTTTCTAAGTGCTGAAAGCCCCTTTTACCAGCCATTGTCCCCGAAACCAGCCCGAACTGGTGTGTGTGGGGGGGGGGGGGGGGGAACCGGTTCGTAGGGTACCTGAACCGGTTCGGGGTCCCTGTACGCTGGATAGAATTTTAGAGTTTTAAAATCGTGGATCTCTTCATGTATTTCCCTATAAATACCAACTTCAGGGGAGCTGTTTCATAAGACTTTGAAAGAGGAATTTGAGAGTCCAAAAACCTCAAGTCTTCACCTTTTTGAGTCCCAAGACTCATGTTTTGATTCACACAATTCTTCCAAATCTTTGTGAATCTGTTTGCAACCCAAGAACACATATGTGTATCTGTTCGTACCCTTGTGGAGAAGACCGTTCTTCTTCTTCATTGCTGCCCTCCTGGAAAGGGAAACTTCCAGCCGCCGACTACAGATCTGTCGCATGCGGGTAACTCTGGGTCACTGTATTTTCATTGTAATCCGAAATTGTATGTTACAATATTATAGTGAAAATAAATGGTTTTGCCCCTTTGGGGGATTTTTCCTCACATGTATGTGTTTGAATGTTTTTGCATATGTTATCATCTTGTTCAATCACATATAGATGCATGTTTAGGATTTAATTGACAAAAACTGAGTTTAATTAAATAACTTCCTTATTTGAACGCACGCGTACTCTCCTCAAATTGGTATCAGAGTCAGTTACACAATTTTACCGTGTAATTTTTCGCAAAATTTTTCTAAGATATCAATTTTCCGAAAAAATTGATTTTTGAAAGCGAGTGTGTTCATTATCAAGAAGTTATATAATAAAATGCCAGTTTTTGACGGGACAAACTATGCATATTGGAAAGCCCGCATAAGATCTGCTTTAAAAGCCATTGATGAACGTGTCTGGATTTTGGTTGAAAGAGGGTGGACCCCTCCCTCTGTCACTGTTGATAATGTGATCAATTTAAAACCTGTCACTTCTTGGACTGAAGACGAATTTAGATGGTCATCATTTAATTCTAAGGGTTTGAGTGCTATTTCTGGGTCTGTCACATCCGATGATTTCAAAGGCATAATGACGTGCACCATGTCAAAAGAGGCATGAGATGTTTTACAACTCACCCATGAAGGAACTAATGTTGTAAAAGAGTCTAAATTGCAAAATTTGACAACTCAATTTGAAACAATCACCATGCATGAGACTGAATGTTTTGATGATTTCTATGCTAGGCTTTCTGACATTGTTAATACTAGATTTAATCTTGGTGAACATATCCCCCAATGCTAGAGTTGTTACAAAAATTCTTCGTTCTTTGCCTAAGCGTTTTATCCCTAAAGTCACTATGCTAAATTCTATGGGTAATTTAAATACGCTAAAATTGGAAGAACTTGTAGGAGATTTGCAAACTTATGAAATTGATATGTTCCCTAAAACTGCTAAGTCTAAAGATAAGGGAATTGTACTTAATTCCTAAGAGAGAAAGAGTGAGGGGTCGGCTAGAAAGAGGGTAGAGTCATCTAGAAAGAGAGAGACTGACATGTCAGATTTTGATTGTGATTTTGACTTAGATGATTTGGCTCTTTTTGCAAAAATTTTCAAAAGAATTCTCAAATTTAAGAAAAATGGAAATTTTAAAGATAAAAAGAAATTTGAGAAAAATAAGTTTGAAAACAAAAATGACAAAGTTTTTAAAGATCCTCATAAGAAAGAAAGTGAGAGATTCTTTGAGTGCGACGGTAGGGGTCATAGAGCCTTTGAGTGTGCCACACATCTGAACAGAAAGAAAGGGAAAGCTGTCCTTAATGCTACTCTTAGCGACGACAGTGAGGTCGAGTCGGTGGATTTTGGAGACGAGTCACCGCATGAGTGTAACTTCACCGCATTCATGGCTAGTCATGTGAGCACTACTAGTTCTCCTCATGACGATGAGGATGATGCATCACAGGGACACCTCGATAGTGAGATCCATGTGAGTGAGGGGGAGGATGACACAAGTGAGAGTGAGAGTGATATTCAACCCGCCTACGCTGAGTTGTATTCTGAGTCGTTTAAAACTAAAAAGCGTAACAAAGCGTTAGTTCTTAAGATCACCGGCTTAGAATAAGATTTAAGAAAAGCGAGAGAGTGAGAGTCCTCCACCTGCACCACCCTGAGAGAGAGAGAATCTTCCTGTGTTGAGAAAGAGAGTTTGTTTAGAGAGACAGTGTGTAATTTTGAGAAAGAAAGAGGGGACTTGACTAAACAAGTGGATAGTCTTACGAGTGTGCTCCATTCCTCCGTGGAGACTCGGAAGAAACTTGAAGCCCTTGTTGCCCAGTTGACTCATGATCTTAAGAAAGCACGGGAAGTCAAGGTAAAAATTGAGGACAGATCAAGGAAAATGGGAAAGATGCTCCTCGGCCCCGCTTTAGGTTTTGGTGATAGGCAGGGAATTGGTTATGATGGTGCCTCCACCTCCCAAATTGCACCTGGACCAGTTCCTGAGTTTACTACGAATCCTTATGGCCATCGTCAAAAACCTTGAAGGAGAGTTCGACCAAGAAAAGCAAACCAAGTTCCGCCTTTGACTGTGTTCTTTTGTACTTATTGCAAAAGAAAAGGTCACCTTAGGGAGTTTTGCTATAACATGGGTCGGACACGACGTACTACTGCTCCACCACGTCATACTGATGACTTTTCTAGTCTAAGATAGCGAGTTGATTTCTTAGCTGCCACATCTCAGAGTTTGATGGAAGAATTTTTACGAATGTCTTTGCCTTAGTGAATGCTTCTCACATTCCAGCTAAAACCAACAACAACAAAGGCAAACAAAAGGTCACCAGTTATTGGGTACCTAAGAAAGATAAAAAGGCTTTTGTTGTTCATGTTGCTCTCAAAGCACATAATACCTCACAGTGGTATTTTGACAGTGGTTGCTCCAGACATATGACAGGTGATGTCTCATTTTTTACATCTCTTGAGGATTATCAGGATGGTAGAGTCACCTTTGGAGATGGAAGTAAGTCTAGCATTGTAGGAAGAGGTACTGTAGAGTTACCAGGATTTCCTAAGCTAGAGAATGTGTTGTACGTCAAAGGTTTAAAAGTAAACCTTCTCAGCATTATCCAGCTGTGCGACACTGACTTTGCAGTAAAGTTTGATCGGGACGCGTGTAATGTCTACAATCAAGTCGGTAAACTTTTTATGCAAGGGGTGAGGATCAAGGATAATTGTTATGGGACTGAGCCTACTTCCTCACTTGTCTGTAATAGCGCCACGATCACTCCTATGGATCTGTGGCACCAACGTCTAGGTCACGTAAATATTAGAGATCTCACTCGCTTAGCTAAAAAGGGCCTAATACGTGGCTTACCATCTCTTGGAAGGCCAACTTCGACGGTTTATGGACCATGTCTGTTGGGAAAACAAATTCGTAGTCCTCATAGGAAGTTGCATTCCATTACCACCTCTCGTGTTCTTGAGATTATACACATAGATCTTATGGGTCCCACTCGTACCGAGAGTCTGGGTGGTAAGAGGTATATCCTCATGATGGTGGATGATTTCTCCAGATACTCCATTGTAGGTTTTCTGAGAGAGAAATCCGATGTTGTAGAGTTTTTAACGACCAAGTGCCATGTCCTGCAAAATCAACACGGAGTCACTATTAACAGGATACGTAGTGACAACGGCACTGAATTTAAGGAAGCAAAGGTAGATCTTTATTGTGATAGCCTTGGGATCAAACATGAGTTTTCTGCTGTGAAGAATCCTCAGCAAAATGGGATTGTTGAGAGAAAGAATAGAACGATCCAGGAGATGGCTATATCTATGCTTCTAGGTCGTAAAGTTTCTAGGAGATTTTGGGCAGAGGCAGTGTCTATTGCATGCCACATGGTGAATAGGGTTTATCTGCGTCCACACACACTTCAGACACCTTATGAGTTGTGGACTGGCAAGAAGCCCAACCTGGCATATTTCCGTGTTTTGGGGAGTAAATGCTACATCCTACGGGATAGAGAGCAATTAGGAAAGTTTGACTCCCGGAGCGACTAGGGAATATTGTTAGGCTATTCATCGAATAGTAGAGCGTACCGGGTTTTTAACCTGAAGAGCTCTAAGGTTATGGAGTCAATAAACGTCACAATGCAAGATGATGAACCTCCGACGTCTATTGGTCCTAACCTTCAGTGTGAGGATGAGGATTGTTCTGACAGTGATTTACCTATTCCTCTCCCACACCCTGTGGACCCTATTACTGTGTTAGGGGACACACCCGCTTGGGTCTGCAAGAGTCATGACCCTTCTGCCATTGTTGGTGATCCTACTCTAGGGGTCAAGACTCGTGCTCAGCTAGAGAACGTTGTTAGCCATCTTTGCTACATGTCCAAAGTCGAGCCCAAGAATCATAAAGAAGCACTCAAGGATGAACACTGGATATCTGTTATACAAGATGAGTTGCTTTAGTTTAAAACGAACAATGTCTGGGAACTTTTTGCCGGACCTATTGAGACTAATGTAATTGGTACTCGGTGGATTTTTAAGAATAAAATGGATCAAAATGGTACCATAATCAGAAATAAGGCTAGGTTGGTCGCTCAAGGCTACACAGAGATATAGGGTGTAGACTTTGGGGACACATTTGCTCCTGTTGCGAGACTTGAGTTCATCCTCTTAATACTTGCCATCGCATGTCATCTGTGCCTCAAGTTATATCAGATGGATGTCAAGAGTGACTTTCTAAATGGCATTCTAAAGGAGGAGGTTTACGTGGAATAATCAAAAGGGTTTGAAGACCCTAAGCACCCGGAGCACGTCCACTATTTGAGGAAATCCTTGTATGGTTTGAAGTAAGCACCCCGTGCTTGGTACGATAGGCTTACTTCTTATCTCTTAGCCCATGGCTTCAAGAGAGGGGGAGTTAATATGACGTTGTTTGTCAGGAGAGATAACGATGATATTTTGGTTGCCCAAGTCTATGTGGATGACATAGTCTTTGGATCCACGTGCTCCCAGCATGCTCACCACTATGAGGAGGATATGAAAAGTGAGTTTGAGATGAGCATGGTAGGTGAGCTTACTTATTTCCTTGGTCTCCAGGTTCGTCAGCTAGAGGATGGGATGTTCATCTCCCAATCCAAGTATGCTAGAAACCTAGTGAAGAAATTTGGTTTAGACTCCGCTAAGCATGCACGTACACCTTTGAGTACCACTACCGAGCTTAGTAAGGACACTTCAGGCAAGGACGTAGAGCAAACCTTGTATCAGAGTATGATAGGTAGTCTTCTCTACTTAACTGCCAATCATCCCGACATAGCTTTTAGTGTTGGAGTCTGTGCGCGATATCAGGCATCCCCGAAAGAGTCACATTTACTTGCTCTAAAATGTATTATTAAATACGTGAGTGGGACTCTCTCATACGGTATTTGGTATTCCTTTGATACTGATGACCGTTTGTCCGCCTATTCAGATGCCGATTGGGCCGGGGATGTAAGTGGTTGTAGGAGCACTTCTGGTGGGTGTTTCTATTTTGGTTCTACTCTTGTCTTCTGGCTGAGTAAGAAGCAAAATTCCATCTCTTTGTCCACTACGAAGGCTGAGTACATAGCCGCGGGGAGTTGTTGCATGCAACTCTTGTGGATGAAGCAAATGCTGGAAGATTATGGGATTTCACAGGACACCATGACCATTTCCTGTGATAACACGAGAGCGATACACATATCCTGCAATCCAGTCTAGCATTCGCGCACAAAGCACATCAGGATACGCAAGCACTTTATACGACAGCTTGTTGAGGAGAAAGTCGTATCCCTGAGTTTTGTTCCTACCGACCGTCAGTTAGCCGATATTTTCACGAAACCTTTAGATGCCCTTAGATTTGAGAGTCTTAGGAAGTCTTTGGGGATTTGCACAGTTGACTGAGGGGTTGGTCCATGTCTAGGATAGGATGATGTTTCATGTTCATATCATATGCTTCCTATTGCTAGTTTTTTTTATATGTATCATTGTTTTGTTGTACAACTATTTATTTATTCTTTTGAAAAAAAATCCAAAAAGATTTTTGTTTTTGTATATAAAAATTTTGAGAAAAGCCCAAAAAGATTTTTGTATTTCTTTTGCACCTTTTTATGGATGAACATTTAAGATAGGCAAGTCACAAATTCATTTCATTTATCCATGTAACTGCTTGATAGAGATTTGAGACGCTACATCATTTCATCCATGTGCTTTACATTGATTGGAGTCTTTGAGATGTGATTAGTGATATCTTTCTACATGTTTGACTCCTATCTCCTTTATTGCACACATGCATGGCTATATTTGATTATTGCACTTGTCTATCACATATTGGCTTGAGTGTTTTCATCTCAATTCTGTCTATACAACGTACAATATGCGATTAAACTTGACAAGATTGGAATGCATGTAAAAACCGTTTTTATGAGGCTGAGTGTTTGTTTAAGAACGGGGAGGGGCTGCGAAAGGTAATTATCACTTCTTTGCTCAAAAGCCACCGTTCAAAAGGTATACAAAGTTTGATAATTGATAAAAATCTGAGGGAGTTTGGTTGGAGAATTCAAAGTTTGAGATTAAAAGAGCCCGAAAAATTTAAAGGCAATAAAAATCAATTCATGCCAAATATGGGCCATTTAGGTTTCACCATCAATTCTCCAAAGTTTGAGAATTTAGATTACCTCTATTCAAAATATAAATCTGAGGGAGTTTGGTTGGAGAATTCAAATGGGTTTGCACTTCCTTGAAAGTCCTGAAAAATCATGAAATCGTTTTGGACGTTATTGGTGTGGAAATCATTTTTAGATTTGATTTGTTGATTTGATTGAGTCAATGTCTCATATTTCCATTTTTTTACACCAAAGGAAGATTTTGAGTTCATTCGTTAGGAGTATCCAATATTCATCGTGCACATATGTCATGTTTGTATGCATTGATTTTCCTATCGACTTTTGATCACACCACTTCATTTACGCTATCATCGACTTGGTTGTTTTGTGCTCGTTCATGGTGTGTTTCCTTGTATATATTCTTTGTATGAAAAATTTTGAAAAATTCAAAAATAGCAGTTTATTACCTTGTGGCATTCTCCATGTACATCTATTTCTGCTTCCCATATCTGTCTATTTGGGGACATCATAAAAAGGGGGAGAAAGAATTATCATATTATGGGGGAGTTTTTGGAGTTTAATGATCTATTTTAAATTGGTATATTTAAACTCGATATGTCACGTGGTATTTGCTTTTTCTCATGTGTGTAGGTAATACATTGATGATCTCTGCATTGCACACCCTGATGAGAAAAGCTTTGAATGTATTGAAGATTTGAAGATCAAACGATGAAGACTTATTCATTTTTATCTTTCCATTTTTGGGTTCATGGAAGGGTAGATTTGTATAGGCAATTTTGTTATTCAATAATTTGGATTTTTTATGTATGTACCGGCATAAACATAGGGGGAGATTTGTAAGGACATTTTTATCATGTCCGAAATGTTTCACTTATTTATGTCATACGCCGCTACAATTGGCACGTCTCTACACGATCGTACACGACGGCCTCAATCCGAATTCCGAGAATCAAGCATTTATGATCTCCATCATGTGTCCCTCATCTGCCTCAACGACTTCACGTTCCATGATTTTAGGCTCGTAATGCAAGCGGTACGCAAGAGAAGTCAAAACAGTGCAACAAGGCTTGATAGGGAAATTCTAGGGCAATTTGATAATTTTACAGCCACCGTCCAGAGGACCGGTAAACTGGAAAGTTGAAGATGTTGCCTCAATAAAGATACTGGAAGAAACGACACCTCAATCCGAGATACGGTGAACAAGTTATGGCCCATTGAAAGTGGAGATATTTCCAAGAATCACCTTGGAATTTTTTTCTAAGTGCTGAAAGCCCCTTTTACCAGCCATTGTCCCCGAACCCAGCCCGAACCGATTCGGGGGGGGGGGGGGGGGGGGGGGGGGGCGAACCGGTTCGCAGTGTACCTGAACCGGTTCGGGGTCCCAGTACGCTGGATAGAATTTTAGAGTTTTAAAATCGTGAATCTCTTCATGTATTTCCCTATAAATACCAACTTCGGGGGAGCTGTTTCATAAGACTTTGAAAGACGAATTTGAGAGTCCAAATACCTCAAGTCTTCACCTTTTTGAGTCCCAAGACTCAGGTTTTTATTCACACAATTTTTTTAAACCGTTGTGAATCTGTTTGCAACCCAAGAACACATCCGTGTATTTGTTCGTACCCTTGTGGAGAAGACCGTTCTTCTTCTTCATTGTTGCCCTCCTGGAAAGGGAAACTTCCAGCCGCCGACTACAGATCTGACGCCTGCTGGTAACTCTTTTTCACTGTATTTTCATTGTAATCCGAAATTGTATGTTACAATATTATAGTGAAAATAAATGGTTTTGCCCCTTTGGTGTATTTTTCCTCACATGTATGTGTTTGAATGTTCTTGCATATGTTATCATCTTGTTCAATCACATATAGATGCATGTTTAGGATTTAATTGACAAAAACTGAGTTTAATTAAATAACTTCCTCATTTGAACGCACGCGCACTCTCCTCAACAAACTTCCAAGACTAAATGAGGAAGATTGTGATTATTAATGTGGCCACTCAATTGAACATATACACAGTTATACCAATCAACATATTAGAAATTATATATAAAGGGAACCGACACGACAAAAATTATCATTTGAGTGAACGCACTTTTGGTCACGACATGTCATGTGTTATAATGGTGTTACTTTTCTACATCTCAAACCAATTCAAATAATTAGATACAGTATATCTATTTTTAACATAATTACATAGAAAATAAAAGGAAGACTTCTCAATATTGAACTTTCAAGGCTATTACCACACTTTCTTAGTATCATTAAATACATGTGGATGACAAAAATGCCTACACATGAAGAAATGAAACTTCACAAAGTTCCAGATTTCTTGTCACTTTATAATGCCACCCCCAAAATATAAATAACCTCATATAAGACCAATCCCTTAGAATGAAATACAGGGCAAGCCAAGTCGGTAAAAATATTAAACAACAGGATTCACAGGATTATATGCAACGGGGACTATAAAAAAATGTTAAAATAACAATACAAAGCTATAAAAAATTTATTATTCCAGATGAATAATTCCAGCAACATCTAAACCCATATACTACATTACATAGTCAAGCAAGTTTTCGTTGTTCACAATAGAAAAACGCATCAAATAAGGAAAGCAAGAGAATATCATGATTTCATAAAGCTGGTAAAGGAGCGTAATTTAGTTACATTGGTCTGATTGGCTTGTAAAAAAATTCATAGAGCTAGGAGTTAATAGTGTAATGCCTCTATTAACTGAATGTTCTCCCTATATTTCAAAAATTAGGGTTAACATATTGCGTTGATTCATTTTAACTATAGCTAGAAAATGTCAACGGCTATATTAAATGACTTTGAACCCTCCTATAAAAGTTGACAGCCTTTTCTCCATTGTGGCGAAGTCAAAGTTATCCTTTGTGGCAGTTGCAGAGGGTACACCTGTTATGACAACCCTAATTTTATGGTCTGATTCTCAACATCCATTTGATCCGAGCTTTTCTTGGATAAAACGTAAACTCCCAAGTATTATCCATAAAAATGAAACATAAATCAAGCCTTCCCCCACGATATCACCATAAAAATGTATTATTGAACTCTACATTTGCCAAAACTGAGCTAAAATAATTATGATTGACATGCCGATACACATTATCGTCTAGTGTTGTATCATATTAGACCGAAAAGAGCCCCAAAATATATTGATTTGAGAAGGCAAAACCCAAAAAAAAATCTGAATGACATCATCCAAAAAAAGTCCCCAAAATATATAAATATGTTATACATTTATATAAGAGGTCTCTCTCTTTCTCTCTCTCTCTCTCTCTAGAGAGAGAGAGAGAGAGAGAGAGAGAGAGAGAAAGAAAAATTAGCATTCTGGTCTTGAACCTTACTTTAGTTTTTAATTCTCTTAAATGAACTTGACAAAGCCGCCAAAGTCAGTGCTTATGTCGGAACCCTTAAATTTATTGTTTTCCTTGATATTAACTAATCTGGTGGCAAACCTATGAGTCAATAGAAGACACAAATTTGATCATTATATTGATGAAATGGCACATAGAGTTTCATATGGTTATACCTCCCGAATTTAATTACTTATAGTGTTTCTTCAACAGATGGTTCGCCTTTTTAAATTAATTAGCTATATCTTGCAATTCATTATCAATTATCAGAAATTTTGGTGGACAGCCCCTTCCAAAAAGCTGCAGAAGAGCAGAGGAATTTAAATTATTGCAAAGTGACAATATAAGTACATTATTCGTTTCAAATTTAATCTAAAATTTGGGACTTTTCATTGTACCTTTAAAATCTTACTCCACATTTTGTTGAACTTCACTTGTATGTGGATATGTCATATTCTCCTCATTTTCATCTTTAACATTGTGGCCCTCCTCTAAATCTTTATATGGTTTTCCACACCTTAAGTTCCTCATATGTCTTCATTGACCTCTCTGCGGTAATAAGCATGGAACAACAAATGGCGGCTACAAATTTAGAAATGTAACAGATGGCTACTGTAAATTCTGGCAGAGCACCTGCTTTTAATTTACTCATTTAATTCACCCATGGAACATCAAATAATGTTCTTGCATTTGTCACCCTACAATAATGTAAATTTCTATGCTCTTCTGCAGCAATGTAATTTACCCAAATCACTTCATATTTAACTAAGCTATTGATTACTTTATCAAAAAACAATCATTGACTGATTCCTAATAAAACGTTGTAAAATTATAGTGTCGAGACTGGATAATTAAGTGCAAAAACATGAGGGTTTCAGTAAAAAAAATTATAGAATAGGGACATTAAACAAAATGCCGCTTAAGAAAAATGCTTACCTTGCAGTTTTTGAATTCAACTGACATTTTTTTTGCTGTCAGTAACAAAGTAAGGGGAGATGTAACCACGATCAAACTGCATTCCTTCAACAGCATATAAACTGTTTTAAACATTTTTGCCCTCTTCAATGGTTACAAAACCCTTTCGGTCCACTTTGCTCATGGCTTCTGCTATTATGTTCCTGAACTCGTAGTTGTTCCCAGCACTAACTACAGCCAAATCTTCTAGTTCACTATCATCCACTTGCAAATCAATTCTTTTTAGTAAATTTAAACAAATATATAATACTTGATGAGAAAGTATTAAAGTACCTGATGAGAAAACATATTACATTAACATCTTGCACAAGAACACCTTGAATAATAGAGTTAGTTAGAAATAGTAAACCCACCGAGTTTAATACTATATTAAATCAATTTGAAAAATGCAGGGACTTCATAATGGTAGAACCACACAGCTTGATACTTTTTTGAGTGAAATATTGATTGGTACTGAGTATGTATTGTCATCAATAAACATATATGTAACATAAAACAAATAGCAAATAAAGATACACGAACTAACCTAAAATAAAGAAATCATATCTCAATTATGAGGACCAATCGCTACAAACTAATCTAAAAGCCCAATAAACTGGCTTATCACACATCAACTGAACATAAATAGGATCATGTACACATACTATAATAGCTTTTATAACTGACTCCACTGTCTACTGGGGGCAAGTTTGTACATCTATGAAGCACATACAACCCAATCAAAAAATTATGAAGAAAAAGTAAAACACCCATTAAGAAATTTTGTCAAACACTGAAGAGGCGTACCATTTTCACTACCACCAGCTACGACATACACAACTTCCATATTTGAACTAAAAATTTTCGAGATATATGAAATTCTTGTAAAAATAATATAAATGAAAAAAACTAAATCATTAATGATCGACCAAAACACAACTACAACAAATAAGACAAATATTGGAACTTCAAAGTTGATAAGTTCGGTCCAAAGAGTTAAAATATCTAAGGTTTCAAAAAACTAATAACATAGACATAAAGAGAGAGATAAAAAAATACTTGTTTAAGCAAAACATCTGCAAAACAATACATGGAAACAAATTAGATCTTTCAAATAAAATTAATAACAAATCTAAGCATACCAAACCATAACGTTGAGTGAGAGAGAAATATATTAGTTGAAAAATAGATCTAATAGAACTATTTTGAATCCTAGCCAAACAAATCCAAGATACCTATTTTGAAACCTAACTAAACCATTGTGTGACGTGGAGCTGGGCGATAAAGTGGAGTTGATGATGGCAATTGGGAGCTAGGCAGTAGAGTGTGGATAGTGAACGACTTTGTGTTGCTGAGAGTGTGTAGATAAAGGTAGATAATGACAGGATAGAGAAGTAAGGGAAAATAACGACGAGGTTTGGAAAATGAGATAAAGGGAGATAATGGGGTCAAGTACTATTTTGTCCTTATTTTTGAATTTTGAATAAAAGGGGAAATAAATTAGAGTTTCTCAAAAGGGGGCAATCCAAAATTTTCAAGGGTAAAATAGGTAGTGTAAGAAAAATACATCTCGTGACATCATAAGTTAATCTTATGGCATACATATATTTTGTTCCTTATTATATATATAAGACATGTGGTTAGGCAAAACTGGGTTTTTCGAAAGTCTAGCGCTATTACCTGGGAAATAGACTATGCTAAGGAGCACGGACTAAATAAATAAATTGACTTCCAAATAAGTACTCAGAAATCACAAATTACATCTCTGTAATTTATTTTATTTCTCTATTTAATAGGAAATTTAACCCTATCTACCCATTGAGGGTATGGTTTCCTATAAATTAGAGTATTTACCCCCAAGCCATTGGTCCACAAATTTCATGTATGAGATTCACAATTTTATTCCTCCCATATCCGCTAAGTAGTTTTCTTTCTAGTTGGGCAACTGCTTGGTTTTCCATTGGTGTTAGTTGTAACAATGGAGGTGGAATCTATGGATGAGAATTTTATTATATTTGGAAAGGCATTGGTTAGAATGGCTGAGGAACTTGGTTGCTCACCCTTTGGAATGATTCATTACAAAAACTCACGTTGTTTCCCAACCTCCTGGGCTCATATTCAAACATGGGGCTAGTAAGTACTCCATAATTCGAAGTCCCTATAAAACCTAAATTAAGCTCATTCAAGTATGGCCTAGATCTCCCCATATCTAGGATTGCCATTATTTCCATTGGATTATTATACCCCAATATTGTTTCTTTGACCTTGTTCAATTCTTCCTCTTTCGGATCAACGATCATAGGCAGGTTAACCCCAGGCTGGGCAAGGTTGGCATAGGAAGTTGGGCAGGCGGCGACCCATTAGTAAGAGGGGCACGTGGAGTGTGTTGATACTCTTTGGGAACCTTGATAGGATCAGGTGGACCCATAGCATGAGGGAATAGGTCCTCGAGCTCTCGAGGAATAGGAACCTAGTTTTGTTTCATCTCTCGGACCTCGGTCTGAAGGTTGTCAATCTTGGACACGAGCTGAGATAAAACTGTCGTCAGATCTGGATGTGCAACGGGTACTTGATCTGTGTTCTCCATGGAAAGCGGATGGATACCGGACTCGAAAGAGGTATCAAGGGAACGGACGAAGCTCCGAGGTGATTTAATTGAAGATCGAAGCCAATAAGGAGCCAGGCCAAGGGCGTGCGATCGACCTGAAAAGGCATAAAATGGGATTCATTTTTTAAAAGAAAGAAGGAAAATAGTTTAAACATTTTTTTCTTTTTGAGATTGAAAGACAAAATATTTTTGGATCTTTTATAAAGAAAAGAGAAATATTTTTAGATTTTTTATAAGGACGGGAGAAATGTTTTTGGATTTTTTTTATAAAGATAGGAGAAATGCTTTGGGAGACGGGTCTCATCATGATTATTATTATTATGTTCTCATTTGTATTAAATTCTCCTAAATGTAAAATGAAATGCCGGACGGGACCCGAGCCTGGAAAAGTTGGGTTTGTAATATATGTAAAGCTATGGCTGGACTTGTAACCAAGCTTACGGCCAGGGTCCCGTTTTAAAAATGCACGAAAATTTGGGTGGCAGGCCGACCCAGAATTTTGGCAGAGTTTCGGGATGAAACTGACAAACTAACATGTGTGTCCTAGGCTTGAAACCTATATGCGGGTATGAAGTTGGTTCGATGAATTGGAAAGGGTTCCCCCCTTTGGCGTGGCTTCCACGATATACGTGTTGCTTTTGAGGGCAATCGGTACGTGTGAACAAGCCATTTGATATACCTGAGTGTACGTGAATTGCCTCACTATATACCTCTTGGGAACGGTACGCGTGAGAGCGAATTCGATATACTCGGCGTACGTGAATGAGTTCCCTGCGATATACCTCCCATCATGACTTCGATCAAGCGGTACGATGCGGGGGAACCGTTCAATGTACGTCGAAGGTACTTGGCTAATGGAAGGTGAGAGTCATATCGCTTAGACTAACTGCGCCCTGCCGGACCAGCGCCCATCACGAAGTGACGCTTCAGTTACTGGACAAAATTTAGCCATTCACAATGCTCTTTGATGATATAGTGTGAATCATGCATGATTCTCTTATTAGTATCTTATGAGAGTATCTTTCTTGATCATGCCCAACAGGGAGAAAAGTACGAGTACTGATGGTATACCAAGTATGGGTGGGTGATGCGTGCATCATGGGGATATATGTGATCCTAGGGTCACATGGTGTGAAGTGGACATGGAGAATTTTCTACAAGTGTGTGAATAGAAGCATAAGCATGAACTACATATTAATAGTAAAGGGGAACATGAAAAATAAGGGAAAATATAAACAAATATAACACCTATGTAAATAGAGTCTAGCCCTCAAAATAAAAATTCCCCAGCAGAGTCGCCACTGTGGTCGTCCTCTTAGATCCTCGCGGCGGGAGAGGCGAAGAAGAGGGGGGTGTCTCCCTTCGTCTCGAGAGGATATTTTACTCATAACAAACAAAAGAAAATGTAGACAGATAGAGTCGACAGTCTATTTTACTCAAAATAGACAACAGAAAAAGGGAGTCATCCCGAAGGACAACATCCAAAGACATACTAATACATACGAAACCAAAATGATTTGAAAAAGGTCCGGAGGCTAAGTTATGAAATGGGAAGGTGTTAGCCACACATTCCTCCCTTACGGTCTCTCATGGGTTATTGCTATTTTCCTTTATTTCCCCGTGATATGTGTGCATGTGTATATATAGTGGAGATAGGAATCATCGATTTGTATCATGGAAGAGATAAAGCGAGCCATCTGTAGGAATGTTCCTAAAAGTAATATTAGAAAATAGGATTTACGCGATTATCCTGGCATTGATCATGATAATGGAACAGCAATGCATGCGGGATAATACGCCACTAAGAACAAATATATATAGAGAGTCTAAAAGAATCAAGTTTAAATAAAATAGAAAAAAGGTAGAAAAAAAGGACTTGAGTCTCGGGTTTTACCCCGAGACGCCTACGTAGCCTATAGAGGCATCAAAGTCCACGTAGTTCGTATGCAAAATGAGGGGTGGGATTTATCCCATAAATCCAATCGGGAAATTCTCTCATATGTGTGTGTGTGTGTGCATGAAAAAGTGTTTTAGTTGTGAGAAAAGTGTAAGAAAAGTGTGAGAATTCCTGTTTGGAATTTATGAGCAAACCCTCTTTTTCTTGTGTTTTTGGGTTTTATTTATATGAAAATAAGAGATGTGAAATAATACTAAATAAAAATTATATTATAATATGTGAGATGAGAGAATAAAAGTGCTAAGTAATAAAATAAGTTAATGCAAATTTAGGAGAATTTAACGAGAGAGTTGAGAAAGTTGGACATTCTTGAAGATCTTGAGCTTGATCTTGGATGTTGGAGAGAAGCCCTTGCACTTGGGTGATGATGGAGGGTAGTTAATTCACCAAGTTTGATGGAAAGGATGATGAAAAGTGAAGGATGGAAAGGGGTTTGGATGTGGAAATCACGCTCACTTCGAGAGGGGTTTTTTGAGCTCGTTGAGAGTGATGGGTTTCATATCTTCTCTTTCTTTGCAATTAGGTCAGGCCCTCCTTTTTATAGGCCCAGGGCATTGCCTATAGGCATAGACCTGGTCCTTCAAATCGGGAGGTGTGTTTAAGCACACTGCAGATAGGCGGGATTTGGAACCTGCCGTTTACCAGTCTCTTTCAGGTTCCTTCAGAAAATCGGTCGTAGAGCGCAAACCGTTCATCTGAATCGTCCACGGGGTGAACCGTTAGAAAGGTAATTCAGATACCTTTAAAAGTCCTTGGACTTCTCCCGAGTCTGGGAGTTGACTTTGGGTCAAATTTAGCCCGAAAGCATTCATTTGTCATTTGGACGGGTAATCGTCGGTCACAAACGGATCGTTCCTCCACATGGTAAGTCAGAATTACGCACGGGGCGGATTGTTGGAAAGGTTAGTAGATGTAATTCAACATTCTAAAGAGTTTGACTCAGTTTAGGGAGTTGACTTTGGTCAACCGAGGCCTAGAAATGTTCGGTGACCTTTTAGAGTAAAATGAATCGTTCGTCCGTACCGTCAGTCAGAATCGCGCACGTGGTGGACCGTTGTAAAGGGGTTTTAGTTCCCTTCGAAGATTCATTCAGTCGTGGTTGAGCTGAAGAGTTGACTTTGATCAAATGGATCCTGGGAGTGTCTAGTGACCTCTTGATCAAGTTTCGGGGGAAAACGGATCATTTTTCTGTACTGTAAGTCATAATAGAACACGAGATGGACCATTGGAAAGGGGTTTCAGTTCCCTTTGAAGATTCATTCAGTCTCGGTTGAGCTGAAGAGTTTGACTTTTGGTCAAATGGAGCCTGGGGGTGCTCGATGGCCTTTAGGTCAGTACCCGGTGTATGACTTAGGTTTGTAATGATAAAGGGAGGTGTTAGGGACCTAAGGAGAGGTTAGGGGTATTAGAATGGGGCGTCTACAGATAGACATGCAGTCTTCCACAAATAAGAAGGATGAGCAAAAGTTGACTGGAAGAGTAGCGAACCTTAATAGGTTTATCTCCCGAGCCACTTACAGGTGCCTACCTTTATTTAAGGTATTAAGAAAAACTTTTGAGAGGAATAAAGATTATGAGAATGCCTTTTGGAGTTGAAATAGTATTTAGGATCTCCACCATTGCTTTCACAACCACTCATAGGAAAAAAACTATATTTATACCTTGGTGTATCTCAGTTGGCAGTTAGCGCGACACTTATCCGACTAGAGAATGGAGTGCAGAAACCATTCTATTATACCAGCAAGGCCTTTCGAGGTAAAGAAATTCGTTACCCACATCTGGAAAATATTTCCTTAGATTTTATCGAAGCTTCACGAAGAATAAAATATTATTTCCATGTCCATACTATTGTGGTTTATACGAACTTCCCATTATTCCAAGCTATTCACCAATAAAAAAAGTCAGTGAAATTAGTGGCCTAGACTGTAGAACTGGGAGAGTATGATATACACTATAAACCTAGTACAATGATGGAAGGGTAGGCGATAACAAACTTCCTAGCTGAGTTTACTTATGAATAAAAACATATTGAGCAGACTTCGACGAGAGAGAGATCAGTAGTAAAGCCAACCGAGTAGAATTCTTCAGGAGAGAGATCTGTAATAAATCCACTTGGGAAGACTTCTCCGAAAGACAACTCCACGACTAACAAACTAGAGACATCCACTGCGTGAGAAATCGTGCACGGTGTTTAGATAAAAGCCAAAAAAAATTAACTACGGATCCTTTGTTGAAGGAGACTTCAATAAGGAACCACCCATATGGAAGACACATGTATATAGATCATCATGCACTTCAAGCAGCGACGTCAGGCTGATAATCATTACCCCAGATGATATATGTGTGGAATATGCACTCACATTCCAATTCAAGGCTTTCTACAATGAAAAAGAATATGAGGGCTTGATCACTGGCTTTGAATTAGCTCCATAATTCGGCGATGGGAATATATTAGCTCACAGTGACTCACAATTTATTGTCAATCAAGTATTGGGAATATAAGGAGTCAAGGGAGAGTTTATGACAAGATATTTAGCCAAGGCGCATGACAGAATATCCAAGTTCTCGTCGGTTATATTTATCAGAATATCTTGGGATTAAAAATGCCCGAGCAGATGCACTTGCTCAGTTCTCATCTGCAAGAAGGACTGAGTTAATGAGGACCATTCCGGTAGAAATCCTCGCAAACAGGAGTATCGATAAACAAAACATCGATTTGATTGCATTAAATTTGGGTCTCGCATGGATGGATCAAATCAAGGGGTATATTGAAAAAGTTATCCCACCAGATGGCCTAAAAGAATCCAGAATGATAAAGGACAACGCAGCTAGCAACGTTGTGGAAAGAGAAATCCTATTGAAAAGGGAATTCATTATCATGTTACTCAGATGTGTCCACCCTACAAAAGTGCAAAACCTGATTAAGGAAGTACACGAAGGATTCCGTGGATCTCATTCCATAGGAAGATCATTGGTCAAATGGTGGCCACCTAGGGATATTACTAGGTAACCATGCAAGTAGATTATGCTGCCTAAGAGATACGATGTGATAAATGTCAAAAGTTTGCAATAATTCACAGAACACCTAGAGCTGCTCTTAGGCTGATCACATCCCTATGTCCTATTACCATGTTGGGGATTGATTTGGTCGGCGCACTATAGAAGACAAGAGGAAGGTTAAAATATGTAGTCATTGCTATAGACTATTTCACCAAGTGGGTGGAAATTAAGCCTCTTGTTGATATACCCTACAAGAGAGTCTTCCAATTTATATGGAAGAACATTATATATTAGTATGGTATGCCATATGCCTTTATCACTGACTACGACACACAATTTTATAATCAGGAGTTCAAAGATTATTGTATGCAATCCAAGATCCAAAAGCTACATTTCGCTCCTGAACACCCTCAATGCAACGACCAAATAGAGGTAGCAAATAAAACTCATCTTGATGGGCTAATGAAAAGGTTAGATAATGCTAAAGGGAGCTGGATCAATAAGCTGGAATGTGTACTCAGTGATTATACGACCACGCTGAGGAAAGTTATTGGTGAAACCCCCTACATGTTAGCATTTGGAATGAAAGCTATATTTCCCACAAAAATTGGTCTACCCAGTCATAGAGTACTAAATTATAACTCCCCCAAGATCAACCTCATAAGAAGGATAGACTTAGACTTGGTTAAAAAAGTTAAAGAAAGTGCGGCACAACGTGTGGCAACCTACCAGCAACGTACTGTTCAGTTTTACAACAATAGGGTTAAGCCGGGCAATCTAAAAGAGGGAGATTATGTTTTAAAGAAATTGCTTTATAAGGGAAACAAGTTAGATGAAAATTGGCATGGTCCATATCTTTTTTCTGCAGTTGTCTGACCAGGTTTTATCATCTAGAAACCTTGGAATGAGAACAATTCAAGGACTCATTGAATGCCAAACATTTGAGGAAGTACTATGAGTAGTCATTGGGAGTGTAAACCTTCAATATTTATGTAACTCATATTTTTCATCTTTAATAAAAAAACATCCAGTTCATCAATATTATGTAATGCATATTTTTTAGCTTTAATTAAAAATCATCCAGTTCTGTCTGAACGACCATAAAAATGTTATTAGAAACTAATGCTGGACAACTTATGTCCGACTTGGTAACCAGTAAGGCAGATTAATCGGCTAACAACTGACCACATAATCATAATGCTAAACTATTGGTAGGCCACAATCATTCAAAAGAACAATGCAAAGATAATTTCTTTACTCAAAATTCTCATTACTCTTATATTACTATAATACAATGTTCATCACACCAATTTATTACAAGGAAATCATAAAAAGATTATCATTTAGATGGACACTTCCCAAGAGCCTTCTCTATCCCTACAGGAGGACCATCTAAAGTTGAAGTGAGAATAATGGATCCTAACTCTCTAAGTCTAGATTGCCTGCTGGGGCCGGGTTTATCTTCTAGATGTAAAGGTCAGTTGAGTGTATCATCTCTATAAATGCTATAATCTCCTAAGTTCTTTCTAACCAGACTGATGAGGATTGCATCAGGAGGAATCCACTTAGTGGCATGCTTAAATGGAGTAGTGGGATGGTCCAAGAACCCCAGATCATGCCAGTACCATAATGTATATTTCTTAGGAACCTTCAAGATAGTAAGGGCATTGAGTTATACCCATTTATAACCCTCTCTCTGGGTTTGTTCCATCTCTTCAGCCATGTTTCTTAAGTCCTCATAACACCCATTCGTCTAAAGGGTACGTGGCTACTTATGGAAGTGATAGGTGAAATTGTCAACTTTCTCATTCAACCTCTTGATGGTGGAAGACTGGTTTTTTATCAAATTGTCTTGGTTGGCCAAAATCTTTTTCATTCTCTCTTCAACACATGGACGAGAAATAATGACTTGCATGAATGACAGACTAGGCTTTGATTTTTTTAACCTCTCTATCTCCTGTATCAGTCGAGCATTTTCCCGCTCCAGAAAATAGGCACCCTCATTTTGATCAGCTCCAACAGACTTCTTTAAACGCTCAAGTTCACCCCTTAGTATATTATTCTCTTTCTCCAACAAACTAGCTACATCCCAAGAACTTATCACCTAATTTCTTATGAAATCCACTGTTATATATTGAGCAAGGAAAATTTCTTCTCATAGTCAGATGACATATTAGCGAGAGCTTCCTTTTATGGTCTTTCTGTATTTGGAGTATCATTTCATAGTATGAAGCATTGGTTACTACTGCTTTACTAAATATCCTATGCAAGTTGAGGTATGTTTCTTTAGCTTGATTAAAAACACCTACGTCGAGAAGTTCTTCCAACTCCTTTTCATCAAGTCCTTCATGAATTATCCCAAATAATTAAACACTCCTCCTGTATAGTTCACTCTCGAAAGATGTCAAAAGAGCCTTCTTGGAGTTAAACTAAAAGGAATAAAAAATGTCTTAAGTATGGAAAAGTCAAAAGAAAAGTTCATAATGGACAACAATGTTACTGGAAGAAAAATGTAACTTTTTTTTAAAACTGTAAAGGAGAGTTACAAGAAGAAAATTGTTCAGCTTGTAAAAAACCAAAAAATTCAAGCCAAAAACCTTACAAGAAATGACCCTAGACACCTACGCCTTCTTTTTGTCCTGAGTGACTTCATCCTCAGGGCGAGCAGTAACTATGGCCATCTCGTAGGGCACTAATGTCTCAGCTATCTCTTATTCACCATCAACCTCCTTTTCAATCACTAGAGGAGTGTTGGGTTTATAGTGGAGGAAGGGTTCGGAGTCCAAGTCAATTCCGACCTGGGTCAGGGTAGCTGTCCATCCTTCTTTGAAGAAGGATTTCTTCAGATACTCCACTTGCACAGCTGTAGTAGAGAATGCCTTATCCCAGCCCCATGTATAGGAATCTTCCATTTACTTCTTTTCCTTGGCCTTCTGTTCTTGGATTTTTTGTGGTCATCATCGAATAACTTCTTAGCATCATGAGAAGACTTCTTGGCCTGCTGAGCCTTCTTGACAATATCACTAGAAACTATCTCGGCATTATTCTTATCGTCCTCCATCTTTTTTGCACATTCTTGCCACTTCTCCTGATCTCTCACATGGGCTCTCTTACTATCATCCAGAGACTCCTTTAAGCCTTGGAAGGCAACCTTAACATCCATGGAAGACGCCCTCAACTAATAGTACCTTCTCAATAGTTGATCATTGTCAACAAAAAATTGTAAAGTCTAAAGAATTATAGAAGTAAGTAAATAAATAGCAGAAAAACAAGCATATAAGAGAGACCGATTAACGAAGTAGTTATCAAAGTCAAGTTATGATTCCCCCTCTCTAATAATCTGGCCATATATAGAGAAACAACAGTAACTTCATCATCGGGAAGGACTCATGCACTACCACATAAAGGGCACCACCCTGACCTTGGTCAAATTGATCCGTCCCTAAAAACTCCAGATAAACAAAAGGACCTTTCTTCAACCTTTTGAATTGACGCTCCTCTATTTTCATTATAGCATGCTCCATAAACACAGGGTGTTTAGATCCCCAAATATCAACTTTCCTCCTTTCGACACGAGGAGGAGGAGAAGACTTGGATCTAGTAAAAATATTAGGGATCTTCCTCTTCACCATCTCTTTAGATGAATTTGTGATCGGCACAAGGTTGACATCTAGTAATTCAAAGGAGGAAGATGTACCTCCACTAGTGAAATCCCCTTCAACTTGAGGAAAAGATTATGAATCTGCAATTGAAGAGGACAATATTGGATCCTCTAAATCAATAGGGGCTAAGGGAATATCTTCATTTGGTTGAGCAACAAAGGATGTGATAGAGCTCTAGTAATCCAACAAAGTAGACGCTGAGCGAGGGTGACTCTGGCCAATTCTTTGCTGAATGAACCAAATAATTTTTAGATCAATAAAATTCACTTCAAATAGGTAGGGATTATCTCTCTTTTATTTCTCTGCTAAACACAAAGACAAAAGTGCTAGTTAGTAAACAGAATAAACTGAAAAAAAAATAAGTAGAGAAAAATATATAACGAAATAAAAGTTGTCGACATATGCCCTGTCCTTCTCGAGGATATGGGTAGGGTTGACAATTTAACCCGGCCTGTAAGAGCCCCGCCCCTAATGGGGCGGGTTTTAAAACTCAATTAATGAATTAGGAGCAGGTATCGATTTTAAAAAAAATCGTTTATTAAATGGGACGAGTAGGAGTTTGTTTAAATAAAGCCACCCTGCCCCGCCCCGCCTCGTTTAATTTTTTCCTACATAAATACCCTTTTTATGTATGTCAATTACAATTAAACCATATATTACACTAAAAAAATCCCTTTATATGTATGTAAATTTTGTAAAAGATCTATGTGTAAACATGGATTGACGATTGGGGGACTGTCTCATATATTGAAATACGAACCATTGTAGACATATAAGACTATAATGTAATATTTTTAATTTTCTATTTTTAAAATTAATCCGACCTGTAGGAGCCCCGACCCGTCCCGTTATTAAATGGGACGGATTAGGAGTTAATTTAAATAAAACCGCCCCTCCCCATTTATTAAATGAGGGTTTAGAATTTTTGAAAACCCGCCCCGTTTCCAACCATAGACAGTGGGCCCCATTGAATTCATTGCCCTCAGGAAGAGGGAAAAATTTCCAATCCTTTACTATCAGTCCATTATCCCAATAATCTTTATTGGAATCAGGTAAATTTACTACTAAAGACCTATTTGAATATGTGATCTTCAAGTAATAAATATTATCGGTCATGGTCCCCAGCTGTAGCAATACATCAATTCAGTTATTCCTATGCGGGTTTCAAACCGTTCATTAAAACGGTTGACCCTATTCACTACCCACCAAGTATTGGGTGCCACTTGGGTTAGGACCACATCAAAATATCGACAGAACTCAAGGAATAAACGATTGAGTGGGAAAGTAAATCCACAATGTGCAATAAAGATAGTCTGAAGCTAATGACCCTCTTCGAATGAACACATGTCACAAAGGCCTGTCACCAAATCCATATTCCCAAAGAGATTTCATCTACGATATACATCACCATGAAAAAGAATAAAGGAAAAGACAAGAAAGAAAAAGTTCTTACAATGAAAGCAAAGACACAACAACAATTCTCAAAAGGGATAGAATGAAAGCTCAAGAGTGAAGAAGTGAATTTGAAATTCAGGTGTAATAAACTGAGAAGGAAATGACAATTTATAGGATTAATGACGTCTCCTAGGCTGCGAATTTTGAAATGATTAATTGTACCACCGCTTCAGATTTCGATGGCGTGTCATTTCCCAGAAAACCAAATGACCAGCATACCCCTAGACGTTTCGCTATTTTTCCTTCTATTTACAAAATTGTCACTTCCTTAATATGATATTCTAAGATTTACATGTCCCAAAAGTGGGCGGCCAACCATGCTCCTCGAGAGCAACCCCTGACAGGAAATAATCCATACGTTCACTCAATTATGTTATTCAAATCAATAATTAAGTATCCCGGACTTTTGTTGTAACGTAAAATGATAAGACCACGTGGACCGATAGAAGAGTGACACCTATCATCATGTTCATTAAACCCTCAAACAACGCAGATATATGGTCGACTCATTTATGTTACTGGTCGGCTAATTAGCCGACCACCCCCAAGAATATGAACAGTTAATAGTATGAACAAACAAATGTGGAATTCTCAACAGTCACCATGCACATGCATGTGAATGATAGTCAGCTGCTTATTATCGTGTAAATATGAAAATACCTAATGTCTAAAGGTATTCCATTTCTTTAACTTCCAACTACTATAAATAGATTACGACCTCTCTCAACTAAAGGCAACTGAAAATACTTTATCTCAACCTTAGAGATCTCTTGAGAGGATTGTACTAAACCTTAAAGTACAATGGCATTGTATCTGTGGATGTAGACGACATATTGCGCTGAACCTTGTAAAATCTTTGTGTCTTTTTCTAACTCTCATCCCTCTCTAGCTTACTATTCTATCTATGGATATAATTGTTTGTTTAATTGAACTAAGATTATTCCAAATCAGCAAACCAAATCCAGACACCAAAAATATCCTTGTATAAAAAATTATGTATATCTATGCATTATTAAATTATATAGTACACTAAGATCTATATATTAAAAAATATTGTCAATAAGTACACGATCCGTATATAAAATTTCATACATTTATGTAATAATATAATATATATACATATGGTATATATTTATTAAATAATATTATCAATTAATGTATGTATGCAATTTTATTATTGATTATAAATGCAATATCATAATGTCATGCATATATATATATATATATATATATATATATATATATATTCAATATTTTTAATGTATCTCATTAAAATACCTAAGGGCCTGTTTGGTTTGCAACTGTAATTCTGTTTTCTGTGTTTAAATACAATTATGATAAAAATCTGCATTTGACAACCTATTTTTAAACAAAGAATTATAATATTTCCGTGTTATAATCAAGTTTTTCAGAAAACAGGTTTAGGGTGTTTTATAACTTCAGTTTTTTATTTTTCAACTCAAAATTATTCATTCTTAATATTTTAATGCATTTATACCTTAATATATAATATACATACATAATACATTAATATGTGTGTAATTCTTATAAATAAAAAATATATACGTACATGTACATAAAATTACGTATGGAATAATATAAAGTTAAATAATATTATCAATAGATATATTATACTTATATATAGTTTTATACATGTATTATTAATGTATGAAATAATATAAAATATACATATAGTACATATGTATTAAAAAATATTATCAATCCATGTATGTATATAATTATATAGTGAATTATATATGCAATATATATATATATATATGTGCGGACTAGTCCGCATTTTAAGAGTGCGGACCGGACATGTGTCACCTGGCGGTGAGCCCAGAATAGAGAGAGAGTGTGCCTATAATTTATGCGATAATGTCTAGGCGCACATATATCCGCAATCTTAAAATGCAGACTAATCCGCACAAGAGCAGGACTGTATATATATATAGTTAAACTCCCCAACATACCTCATTAAATATACCTAAAACTACATCATATTAAATGTACATGTTTATAATTTATGATGTATGTTTCAATGTATGTATCATGTATATATATATATATATATATCAAGGTTCTAAAAAACACGTGGCGTGATCGAGTCGTGGAGACCAAACCTTAAGCCTTAGATACTTAGGTGGGCCTTAGGCGTGAAAAGGTGTTTAGGCCTTCTTAATATATTTTAATATTTTTTAACCATAACAACGCTATTAAAATACTAAAATTGGACATATCATAAAAATATGTCTGAATATATGCAAATTAAAATACTATTTGATTATCTTGGATAAGATAATAGTCCGGTTTGTAAAAAAAATCTTTAAAAGGCGATATCGTTTCACCAAAGCATTGTTGTTTTTAGAAAAAAGTGTGCCTTAAGGGTTTTACCAAGACTAACGCGTAAAAAGCTTAAGGCGGGGGTTTTCTCCCAAGCCTCAAGCCTAGACGGGATATTTAGAATAATGATATATATATAATGCTCTTGTACCGACTAGTCCGCATTTTAAGAGTGTGGATCGGACATGTGTCACCTGACGGTGAGCCTAGAAATTATCGGCTAAATTATAGGCACTCTCTCTCTCTTTTCTGGGCTCATCGTCAGGTGACACTTATCCGGTCCGCACTCTTGAAATGCGGACTGGTCCGCACAAGACCAGATATATATATATATATATATATATATATGTACAGTATAAATATACATGATTGCCAATTTTGTCAAATTTTTATAAAACTGTATTTGAAAACAAGTTTACCAAACGTACACTAATAATTATAAACACAAAGAACTGAATTTTAAAATTGTGTTTAAAAACATTGTTTAAATCGAGTTTTCTGAGTAGCGAACCAAATCGCCCTTAATGCATGATATATTTACGCATTCGTGCGTAAATGCATGTATGTATATATTTATGTATCGTGTATGCATGAAATTTTTACACACACACACACACACGCATATATATATATATATATATATATATATATATATGCATGTGTGTGTGTGTGTCTGTGTGTCTTACTGATTTTCTGCTATTAATTTTAAATTTTGAAAAAATTAAATTTAAACACAAGTGACCAAATATAAAAAATATTTTAAAAAAATAAATTTAAAAACGATATATAAATATAATTTTTAGTCAAGTATTCTGAATATATAATCATCGGCTCTAATAAGCTTATGAGTGTGAATAATAATTGTACAACAATTTATGTCCACAAATACAAATAAAAAGTACAATAGAAAAGACGATTTACTTTTTTTCAAGTGGCTCCATAGAATCCTTACATTTGGCAAAGTTCTATTAGAAGTTGGCTGTTTATGTCTTTTCTTGTCTGGTCTATTTTTTACTCATTTGTCCTACTATGTCCACTGAATTTAGCACTAATTATCCCCTCTACTCATCATTAAATACACAATCATTAACCGAAGATTTTAAAGCATACTAGCTTAATCATAAGAATAAATAAACACACACACACACACACACACACACACACACACACACACACACATCTATCTCTATATCCCTCTCCAAAACAATCTAATCCTACTCCATCTTTACATCAAATGTTTATAATATCCTCAAATTTTACTATCACTTTTTCTTTCATTCAAAACACATTTTATCACCAACTAAAACAAATCCATTTGATAAAAATAAAAAAAATTATATTTTGAATAATAAAAAAAAAATCTTTTTTTATAACAAAAATTGTTCTTTATAAAATTCTATTTTAAAAATATTTTTTTACACTTTTTATAATTGTTTAAAAAAACATTTCAATTGTTTAAAAATGTGATTCTTATCTATTTTATTAATTAAAAATTGTTTACAAAATGAAAAATTTGTTCCCTTAAAAAAATGCTTTCTTAAAAATGTGTTTATTTTGTTTAAAAATTTTATTTTTGGCTAAAAATTATTTTTTTTTACTATTTAAAAACAATTTTTTTACTAGAAAAAAACGATCCGCGTCAGCAGATATATATAGGTGGTCCCACCACCTATACATACCGCTGATGCAGGAAATTTTATTTTAAAAGAGTACAAAAAAAGATTATTTTTAAAGGGAAATATTCAAAAGTGAAACAAAATATTGAACTTTTTAATGAAACTACTATGATATTAAAAAATCGATACTTAACTTCTTGTTATAATTGGTTCGCGTCAGTGGCAATGAATAATTTTTCAATCCCCCGGCTGGGGCGGACCAATTATAACAAGAAATTAAGGATTAATTTTTATTGTCTTAGTAGGGTCATTACAAAGTTCATTCTTTTGGTTCACTTTCGAACATCTCTCTATTTTTAAAATAATACAAAAAACAGTATTTTTTTATAAAATAAAATTGTTTTTTGTATTATTTTGAAAATAATATTTTTGCTCTTTTAAAAAAAAAAAGGTCAGCACCAGCGGTATGTATAGGCGATCCAACCACCTATATATACCGCTACCGCGGACCAACATATACGAAAAAATGATCCGCACCAGCGGTATATATAAGTGGTCGGACCGCCTATACATACCCGCTGACGCGGATTATTTTTTTTAAATAGTAAAAGAATTATTTATGAAATAGTACAAAAAAGTAGTTTTTAACCAAAAATAAAATTTGTAAACAAAATAAACACATTTTTAAGATTATTGTTTTTTAAGGGAGCAAATTTTACGTTTTATAAACAGTTTATTTAATAAAAAAAATAGATAAGATTTACATTATTAAACAATTGAAATGTTTTTATATATTACTTGTCTAATCAACTGAAAAAAAATAATTGGAAATTATCGAAAAAGGTAACATAGATAATGAAGTTGCATGTATCTTTGTAGAGTAATGCTATACTACCCGGGAGTTAACCTCGGGTTAGTACATGGAGGGAATATTTTTTTTTCCTTGGTTTTTTATGTGATTTATTAGCATCATTTGACTTTTTTTTATTTAAAAAAAACTGTTTTATTAGAAAATAATATTTTTTATAAACTAAGAAAAATGTATTGTTTAAAAACACTATTTTAATATAAAAAGAGTTTTTAAAAAAAAAAAACGTTTCAAAAAGGAAAAGTTGTTTAGTATAAATATTTTTTTACATTTTTAAACAGTTTTAAGAAACACAAAATTGTTTCAAATGTTGTAAAATTAAAAAAAAAAATAGTTTAAAAATAATGGGTGCCGCTGACGCAGACCTTTAAAAATAAGAGAATATTGAGTAAAGGAGTGTTTTAGGGTCTAAATGAGTTAAAAATATTTTTTTTTAAAAAAAAAGAAATTTTGTATTAGAATCGTTTTATTTCTAAAAAACATATTTTAATTGAAAATAACGATTTATATTTTTTTTGAAAAAAAATGTTTCAAAAAATAAAAGTTAGTTTAATATAATTAAAAAACTTTTTTTTTTTACATTTGTAAACAAGTTTTAGAAATACAAGGGGGTGCCGCTGGCACGGACCGTTCAAAATAAGTAAATATTGAGTAAATGGATATTTGAGAGACTAAATGAGTTAAAATAATAAAAAAAAAGCAAAAAAAAAAATAATACGAGACAAGCCGAGAGATAGTGTCGGCTAATTAAAAAAAATAAACTTAAAAATAAGAGATGCCGCTGGCACGGCCCTGTAAAAATAAGAGAATATTGAATAAATGGGTGTTGAAGGGACTAAATGAGTTAAAAATAATTTTTTAAAAACAAAAAATATCTATAGTTTACTTTTAAAAAACATATTTTTATTGAAAATAAGGATTTTATATTTTTTTTTGAAAAAAACTGTTTCAAAAAATAAGGCGTCACTTAAATAAAGGGTCAATTATTAAATAGTCCCTATTATAAATATATATTTTTTAAAAAGAACACATATTTTTAGTTTAACCCATTTAGTCCCTCAAGCACTCAATATCCTCTTATTTTTAGAGGTCCGCGTCAGCGGCACTCCCTCTCCAAAATATGTGGCAAATGACTTTTTGAGGGAAAATATAAAAGTTTGGACTAAATGGATATTAAAAAATGTCCGATGGACTATTTAGTATATGTCCCTTAAATAAATGAGATGCCAACTAGATAAAGGATGACAAATGAGGACCAATAAAATTGTCAATTAGACAACCCGATACTAGCACCCAAATTGTCTAGTATTATTCATCTTTGTATTGTAGTGACCTATTCTTGTCTGTTTTGGTTGACCTATTCTTATCTATTATTTTCATTCAATTTACTTTGATATGTACCGCCACTAACTTTTCAAAATGTTTGTTTAGCAGGCGGCTCTAAAAAACTTTGGAGTGTCTTTTTGTCTTCGGCTAACCAATGCATTCAAATTTTATTTTATGCTATGGCTCGCGATTTGGATCAAACCATCTAGCTAAAGCTTTGACCATTAACTTCTATTTAATTTATATTTGAAGTCAAATTTTCCTGTATTTTTAACAGAAGTATTAACATAGCTTAGACCCGCACTTTTTTTTTTGTGTTTGACAAGAGTGTTCAAAGTCAGTTTTCGCTCACGAAATTAATTCCTTTCGCGTATTTATTTCTAACAAATATTTGTATATCTAAATACCCTTGTGGATCCAATGTTCCGGGTTAGTATTGTTAAATTTACGGTTATATCTTGTGACACGATACGCTTACATTATAGGAGGTCGTTACAAACTTCTTGTGTTAGGATTTTATTTTTACTCGGTGAAAGTGAAGATAACATGAATCAAATGTATACACTATTATTTTTTTTATCGACAAAGGAAATTAGAGAGTAAGACCTACTTAAAAAAATTATGTTTAGCCTTCAAACGGAACAAAATTAAAAATCTCAACTAAGTTAAAAATAATTAATAAAATTGTCATTTTAAGATTTTCATGTTCTATTGATAAAGGCCATTACGATACCCTCAAGACGTAAACATATCATTTGTTATGAACCACTTATAATGTATAATGTTAGAACATATTTTGTGGTAAATATGAACCTTTATAGTTCATGGGGAAAATGAAAAATCAAAAAGTTCACCCCCCTCCCTCCAGGGTCTTGCTTTGCAAATAACATTGTGTAAAATACTCTCTACATTTCAAATTAGGAGTCTTTATCCTTTTTTAAAGATCAATGATACACTTCATCAATGACCAAGATAAACAATTGCTCAGTATTGCGGAATGTGGTTCGTAAATTGAGTTCAGAAAAAATAAAGTACGTGAACTATTAATCTAAGACATCCCAAAAGGACTAATGGATTATTAATTTCGAACACGGGCGTGTAACTTATATCCAATATATGAACATAAACTTGATTTGCAGAACAATTTTTTTAAGAGTTCTATAGGACTTTTTAGAACTATTTTTGTTTTCTTAAATTTTTCCAATTTTTAAAATCTACAAATCATGGTTTTAATTTTTGGAATGCTACAATTTCTTGATTGTAGAAAAATAATTTCTCATTTCATTTCTCGATTTTGTTAGGAACTTGGGGATTTTCCTTGAAAGTATTGAAGAAAAATAAAAAAAAAATTCCCCCAAATTGATGTTTTTGGGTCTTCTTTGGATAATATTAATTTGGCCCCTACAGATTAATCTAGTTTACAATTGATACTACATGGTATGCTACCAAAAAAAAAAAAAAGAATTGATGCTAAATAAGATAAATGGAATTTTTTTTTTTGATAACCCTGAACCTCCACACAAACGGGACATTTTACATTGAATTTATAGTTAATAATTTAGATGCAAATTTTCCATTTAAATGGGGAAGAGTGGTATAATATGAATAACATTGTATGTCAAAATATAAACTAGAGAAATCAATGATTACAAAATAACTTTTTATGCTTAAATTACAACAAAACTCAGTAATATAATTGAAATTCTAATATAAATAATCATCGAAGATAAACTCGTTGAAAAATATCTCAAACACAATGTGACACCCCGCCCAATAAAATACCGGGTGATCAGTTCTATATCAAATTTAAAACAGGAGTTTCATTTGATTCATTCTTTGCATCATTGTGGAAAGCTTTTTAAAACTTACTAACCATCTAGTATTCAAAAAGTTGGTGCAAAATTTTATCTTTATTAATCCAAACAAAATAAGTGCGAAAATAAAAATAATACATCTAATGCTGATAGAATCAATAATCACATAGACTAATAAAATTCTTGCCGAATAAACCATCAACAAAAACCAAAATAAACCAAACTAACAGAGTAATAAATTCCAAACAATCTGAAATGAAGGAACTGAAAAACAACTGTGAGCGACATGCTCGAGATAGACTGGAATCATACTCCAATACTAGAAATAGAATGAGGGAAGCGTCTATCCAAATCCTATAATATCCACATATGTTGCAACAATGAATCCCTTGAATGAAATCACGTCTGGCGTCCCTGTGGCTGGACACCTAAAAGGTTTTGAAAATATTTGATAGGAAGGGTTAGAACCCAAAACGTTTTGAAAATATTTAGCAAGTGATAAACATAACAACAATTAAAAATGCATGAATGCTCTTCATATTTAAGTTAGTGTCTCACTCTCTTGAGGACATACTCACCCCTCAACTATTATGCACACCTAACGCTTTCATTATCTCCCACCTAGTCCTCTACCCCGACACTAGATACTTGATATAACTCTTGTCAGCTGCCCTACTCAATCCCGAGTATTTTTAATGCATGATATATAAGTTATTTATCACCTTAACTTAATTAATCATCTTTCCTTGAAAGCCATATAACATTCACTAGTTATTTAAGTAATACAATTTCCCCCATGTATTAAATTACCCGTATATAATTACTTATCCCATTATATACATAAAACCACATTACAACATCAACACATATGTTGAATATACATATATAACTCATATATAATTAATACAATTCACTTCTTGTATTTAATCACCCGTATATAACTATTTATCCCATTATATACGCAGAACCATAGTACAACCTTCACACATAAGTTGAACATATACATAGCCCCCGAGTAATAACTCACCGGATGTATTCCCTAAAGTGATATCACACTAGGTGTTCTCACATGCCTAGTTACCCCAAGTCGAAATCGCTTACCAACTTGGCCCAAAATATAAACGTAGTGGAGGCGGTTATATTCCTTCCCTGAAAGTGATATGAGCCTCTCACCCATATAACGGACTCTATGACCTGGGGATATACTCTCCCTGCTCCTCAAGCCAAGGGATTCATCCACATCGAGCAACCAGCCTTGATAGCACTAGACCATATAAATTAAATAAATATCTAATCACTGATATTTAATATCACACACAATATATATATATATATATATATATATAATAATTAGTTCCCAACATTACCGTGCACAAAAATCCGTAGCACTAGCCTATATTATTCCCCAAGTCTATGGTCCGACTCTAATTTAATTAATTTACACATTAATTAATTTAATACTTTGGTATCACTCAACCAATACCCGGACTCGCTCACTTGGCCTGTATTTATTATTACCCGAGTCCATATTCTGACTCCAAATTAATTAATTACTCCTCAATTAATTTACCAATAATGTAGTGTCACTCAACTACTATACCCGAATATTCGTTCGACCTGTAATTTAATACTTATAAATTTATTTCCCAAAATTCCTCCCATAAGATTTCACACCCTTATGACGGTTTAACATTCTTAATACCACCTCCAATATGTCTTGGGTAATAATAACACTAATTATATCCCCTTAAAAGTCCGCCAAATAATTTAAGGCTTATTAAAGAAAATAGGCTTCACTACAAAAATTCATCCTGAGTCGATCGATCGACTCTTTGGGTTGATCGATTGATTGAGCAGTTCATCTTCTCCGATTTTCAGTTTCCACCACTATTAAACCCTTAAGCTTTTCATTCACTCTCAAACTTCCACCCAATCACAATCAAGATTTACGCCTTGTAAAAATTGGTTCTAATCATCCTAAATACCTTAGTTTATCAACTAATTTACATATCAATTCATGTATCCCCGATTTGGATTTTCATCCGGGTTATTATTTAACCGAATCAATTTCATCATTCTCAATCCAAATTAATCACCAACACATACTGATTCCACCCTACAATCCGATTCCAACAGTCCCATATCATAATCTAACATTAACTGAGTAATTAATCTACACATATTACTCTAATTCAAAAAAACCCATTTTATTATCAACCCACACCCAAAAATGGATTTTAAATACACCCACCATGATATAAATTGATTATCACAAATTTAAAATCACAGCAAGTTAACCATTTGCCTCTAATTATTCGTAGAGTTTGATCCGTTGAGGTAGAGGAAGGTTTGATGAAGAACACTCAAATCCCTTTCTTGATTTGTCTTCAAAAGCTCCCCAAATTGCTTTCAATTTGATTCCTCTATTTGTCTCTCAAAGCCCTTGGTTTGGAGTATTATTTATGTCGTTCCATACTCTAAGACCTAGTTTCATTATACAAAATCTCATTTATAGCCTAATGGCCCAAGCCCGAATGACCCGAACACTCCCGTGTGGGCCCAATTATCCTAAAAATATCCCGTGACCCATTTACTACCCCCAGATACACTTTATCGACTATCTCGGCCCATACGGACTCAATCATGCACTCAAAATCAACATCCTAATTAATTTATAAAAATCCTTGTCTCACACCCAAATTGGTCTATACCGACTCCTCGCTGAGATAAATAAATTTCACGTCACTGATACACGTTATGACTTAATTAAATTATTACTATTCACTTAGTATTTAAATTTCTTCAAATATTAACCATTACTCTTCGATTAATAATTAAATAAATATTATCATAATTAATTCAATTAAATTACCTCACACAAGTAATTTAAAATTTTCCTCAATTAATTAAATATTGCATGCACAGAAATAAGGGGTGTTACATACTCCGCCCCTTACAAAGGAATTTAGTCCTCGAAATTTGGTCATAACTGCGGTGAGTAACTCTAGATAACGCTCTCACATATCCTCCTCCCGCTCTCACGTTGACTCGGAAATGCTGTTGTGCACCCATCAAACTCTCACTAGTGGCACCACCTTAGATCATAGCTTTCGCTCACTGCGGCCAAAAAAAGCCTTAGATCGCTCCTCCTATGAGATGTCTGGCTCCAAATCAATCTCCTCGAGTGGCCCGTGATAGGAATCCCTATCAATGGTCACTAATATCTAACTCGATGGTTACCGACCATACAGTGACTCAAACGATGATCCTATACTCTATCGGCGCCACTATCTTTATATTAGGAAATTCCCCTCCTGTATGGGTATTAATTTCCTTGTTGCCAAATGCGTTAATATATTTCGAGTAATCACCCGCTTCATCTCTGGCTAAGGATGTCAGACTTCAACTTTTAACTCACGGTGACGTACCCCTCCTTACGTCCCTGAACTATTCGAAAGGATACAACTTACTCAATTCCCGCTGATGGACCTTAAACCATTTTGGGTCCTAGCAGCTTGTTATTGATCCACCTCTTATCTACCAAAGGTGGATAGAGAAACTTTTCCCATAAGGTCTCCCAAGGTGTCACGCAAACTAAATTGTTATAAGGCATCACACGTAACCCTGCCTATGGTAATTACAACTCCCAAATTACACAAAGATCTAGAATGCACGATCCACGCTTCCCGTCTACCCATCGACTTATGGGCGACAAGTTCAACCCTATATGTAACTCTGTCCCTATCACCTCGTGAAACATTTTTTTACCAGAGGGTGGACTGAAAAGTGTAATACCCCGTATTTTTATGACATTTATATTTAGGGATTTATTAAATTTAAATTGAGTTATTAATTTAATATTAATCCAAAAATTAGTTTAAATATTTACTAGCATGATGAGAGTTAGTAATTATTGGGAATTTGTTGAATACTACTTAATGGATAAAGTAATATGTATAATCAAATTTATTAAAATTATCATGAGTGTATAATTTGATAATTGTGGAAATTAAATGGGGACGCGCCTGAATCGTGTCGGGAATAAATTATTATTATTAAACGTGAATAAATTATAAGTTGCCCATATGGTCATTTTGAGTGCGCCAATGTGTCCGGAAGGGTCGAGATAATCAAAATAATTTACCCGGGGGTTTAGTTTGCGTTTGCGGGGGGTTTTAGGCCTAATTGGCATCCCGGGAGGGCGTTATAGACATTTTATATTTTTTGGCAATTAAACCCATGAATTTCTTAAGAATATATCAGCCTTTACGAGTTATATTCTAGGGTTAAGAAACACAAAATCAAATAACGGGCATTAGAGAAGAAGTTGGAGAGCTTTCCAAGCAACTCAAGGCCAAAGACTCACCCGTTTTCACCGCCACCACCACCAAAGTGTAGATCGTGTGACAAGGAATGCAACCATACCTCTTTCATCCACAAATCAGAAACTCAAATTTCAGGCAAGTATCGATCTTGATTTTTTTTAGTTGATGCTTCAATCATGTTAGCCTTGGGTTGTTTAGAACATATTTCATGGAAGAAATTAATATTTTTGCGACTTAAAATCATATGTTGTAGAGGAAGTAGACATATTCTGGACATCTAAATCACATGTAGAGGATTTTCCATGAATTTGTATGGATTTAGAAGTAAGAAATCTGGAAAATAATTGGAAGAATGGAAATTAAAAGAAAAAATTAGGGTTCTTGAAGTTTATGTCAATTTTACCCCATTATTTCGATACCGTTGAAGAGTTTGAACATGTTTCACGTAGGAAATCATGTATATAGGTATATGTAACTATTAGAAATGTTTTTTGTGAGTTTGGGAATTGATAATGGCATTTGGGAGTAATTTGGAAGACGAAACCCATAGGTTTAAATTGCAGTTTCTGGACAAGAACTGCTTGATCGATCGATCGAGCTAAGAACATCGATCGATCGATCCCCTTTCCTCGATCGATCGACCCCTCTTGGAAAACTACATATTTTTCTTTTGTTGGTTAAATCTGGTTAAAATTCATAGAAACCTTTGATTATTATGGTTAGAGCATAATGGAGTATAAAGTGGACCAGTAGGGTCTAGGTAGACCCTGTTGAGTGAATTTTAATGTAGGATAAAATTATGGGTTAACGGGGAGTTATTCACACACACGAAATCATGCATACGTTTAATAAAAGATCGAGACTCGTAAGTAAGCTAGACCAGAAGATAAGTGAGAGTGCCTACTGAAATTATACTTAGGGAGATAGAATACTTCGAGAGATGAGAAGTTAGAATGGAGTAACTTATATGAGAGAATAAAAGTGACGAGGTCGTTATGCAAGATAATCGAGTAAAATGTGCTAATATATATATATATATCTGTGTGTGTGTGTGTGTGTGTGTGTGTGTGTGTGATTGTGCATATATTATATACATGTGTACAAATCATACCCGAGCTACTCGCTATCACGGGGGTTTCCGTGTCGGGACAGTCTTATCTCGATTGGGCCTTTATGGGAGATAACGACTTGTGCCTTAGAATATAGTATCCTTGATACATGCTATTTGAGTGATAGTCAGATGGTACTAAGAGACGTGATGGTATGTGTTGACCTCTTAGTGACTTGGAACTATACTTCGTCTCTAATTGTATGTGCTTTGTGTTAATACAGTTCGAGAGTGATTTTGAACTAGTATTTCCCTTAGTATGAGTGATATGGGGACTTGATAGCAGAGTAAGCCAGCACCATAGATTTTATGTGGGGGGCGATAGTATATATATTATATGAGTGACTAATATATATATATATATAGTTAAGTATGGTAACTTTCTACTGTGCATAAAAGTGGTTAAGTAATTAGTAAATACTCCAACTTTATTATAAGTATTTGGGAATTTTGTGACATCACTGGGTTATTTTAATATAACATAAGTTATATGAGAGAGCTTAATTTTCACAAATTAATTATCTTAGCCATAGTATTTAACGGAATGAAACCTTATGGGAAAGTTGAGTTAATTTTTTTTTTTGAGATTAATAGTACGGTAGGCGTGCACACTAGATGAGAGGTGAGAATTTTTCAAGAGAGTGTCTCATACTAACATGGTTGTTTCATTAGCCGGTAAACATTTTAAATACTTACTAAACTATTTTTAAACTGTTTTACACTCGGGCTCTGACCCGTTTCCTGTTATTTCTTTTCTCTTGTATATATATGTATATATTACAGATTCCCAGCCATAAGGGCGTCATGGTTAGATTCTTAGAACGGACGCGCTACAGCTTATGTGGGAGTTGCAGACCATTGCTTAGATGACCTCGTTGTTGACTCTACTCTTATTTAAGTTCTGATTAGTTAGGGCATGTGTCACCCGTTTCCCTATTCAGTTGAATTTGTCAGAGATTTATGTTCATTTATATTTCCAGTATTCGGTACTCTTTAGGATTTAATTATTGTTAGGATGGTTTCATTTATAGTTTTAAACTGGTTTGGTTTATCTAGATGATTTAAATTCTTGTGTGCTATTATCCTTCCTTAGTATTTATGAATTCTAAATTTGTTGGTTATTGAAAAGGTTTTCATGTTTGGATTTAACAAATGGGAAATAAGGTTATAAATTGTTTGGACACTTAGCTTAATTAATTAGGATGTTTAAATTGGAAATTTTATTTTGAGACAGTGATGCTAAGAATGAACCAACCGTTCACCTTGATTTTAATTTAATAAAGGATTGATCACCCGGTATTTAATTAGGTGGGATGTCATAGGTGCTATCATAGCATCAGGTTCTAGTGTCCTTTAGGATCTGTATGGCTTATTTCGCTTCCCACTTAGCGTCCTTGATATAGAGCCCTATTTTGAGGACTGTTGTATCCTTGTATTTACGCTTATGTCTTCAGCTATTCGAGATTTGATAATAACTGTAGACTAATAGATTTCTTTCTCATTTTAGATGCCTTCGAGATGCGCACCCCGAGACAGGAATGCCCAGGCCGAGCGGCCAACAGCTCCGGCTCAGGGAATGATGAATGCAATTGAGGTAGCCGCTATTATTGATCAGGCGGTGAATGCCGCATTAGCGATAGTGCAGCAGGCTCCACCCCAGATTCAGTCAGTGGCTCCAGTACCATCATAGCTTCCATCTGCGTGGGATCGGGTTAGGGATGCCTTTCAGAAGGCACATCCCCCGAAGTTCTCGAGTAGTTCGGACATCGTAGTTGCTAGCTAATGGAAAAAGGATATCCAAAGGCATCTGTATATGTACGAGTGCACTAACGAACATAGACAACTATTGGCTTCCTTCAAGCTGGTGGGGTCGCTTTACAGTGGTCGGAGTCCACCACCAGCTTGGAGGAGAGGGACAAAATTATGATTCAGTCATCCTAGGTGCGGTTTGATCGCAAATACTTCCCATCCGTCGTGCAGACCGAGATGAGGCGGAAGTTACTAAATCTGAAGAAGGAGCGTATGACTGTTGCTGAGTACGAGGAGGAGTTTACTAGACTTCTCACTATAGTGCCAGATAAGGCACCCACTGAGGAGAATAATATATTTATGTTTATAGATGGATTGTCCTGGAGGATCCGTTAGCACCTCATAGGATATCTATCATTGAGTACCTACACTGATGTACTCAACGCTTCTTTGTTACATTTTCAGGATCACTGCTTCCACATACAGGGGAGCAAACGAGCAGAGGAGTCCATCCAGTAGGGTAAGACAGGGGGCAGTAGCAGCCTAGGGGCATACCCGTCACAGTGAGCAGCGTTCCCATCAGGGGGACCCTACTAAGAGATTCCGATTAGGTGACTCCAGACAGAGATTTGGGGGATTTAAGCAGGGCCAGTCTAATCAGCATGGCCGACGGGGCCAACACCGTCAGTAGTAGGGACAGCAGTAGGGCCATTAGGGTCAACAGCATTTCCAGAAGGGCCAGTGGTGGGGTGGTAACGGCCAATAGGGTCATGGTCAGCAGGGGCAAAGGGGAGGTAAATTCAGGGGAAGGTGTTTCAGATGTGGCAAGAATGGCCATAGGCGCCAGGATTGCCCATAGGGAGATAGGGCCTCACAGCAGCTGGGTGCCCGTAATGAGCTGCAGAGGCCACTATTTCCAACCACCCTCCCAATGCCAGCTCAGGTTCCAGCCTTACCCGCCATCCTAGTAGCTCCAGTTCAGCAGGGGAAATTACAGTACGGATGCGTCTATAACGTCCACTAGGTAGTAACACCTCAGGCACCACTCGCGATTGAGGGTACGTTTCCTATACACGACACTATGGGTTGGGTTTTATTTGATACTAGGGCGTCACACTAATTTATATCTACTCATTTTGCATGGGCTTTAGGGTTATTAGACACGACAGAGAGCACCCTGACATGAGTAGACTCGCCACTGGGAATAGGTCTTTGATTTTCTTTATATGTCGAGGTGTAGGAGTAGAGATTGGTAGCTTGATTTTATCGGCAGACATGCTAGTCTTAGAGATGTATGAGCACGATGTTATTATTGGCATGGATTGGCTCGCTGCGTACAGATCCATGATAGATTGTTTCGGTGGGAGTATTATCTTTGACATTCTGGGGTAGGAGATGTTTTTGGTGGCGATGCCTCACACAAAGGGAGGATCTTCCACCCATTTGTACTACATAAAGGAGGATACCTCTAAGGAGGTTGTGATTCCCTTAGATTCGATTCTAGTCGTTCGTGAGTATTTTGATGTATTTCAGGAGATACCAGGCCTACCCCCCAGTCGAGAGATAGATTTCATCATAGACTTGATGTCGGGTACTCGACCGATAGCACGTTCACCGTACCATATGGCTCCAGCGGAAATGAGGGAGTTATGAGATCAGTTAGAGCAGCTATTAGGTTAGGGCTTCATTCGTAGGAGCACCTCACATTGGGGCACTCCCATGTTGTTTGTGAAGAAGAGAGATGGTTCACTGAGGTTATGCATGGATTATCGGGAGTTGAACAAGGTCACGATACGGAACAAATATCCGTTGCCTCGAATCGATGACCTGTTTGACCACTTGAGGGGAGCAACCTTCTTTTCAAAGATAGATTTGAGATCGGGATACCATCAGCTACGGATTAGGGAGCGGGGTGTGTCGAAGACTGCTTTCTTGACGAGATATGGGTCCTATGAGTTCAAAGTCATGCCATTTGGGCTGACAAATGCTCCAGTCATATTCATGAACTTGATTAACTGAGTGTTCAAAGAGTTCTTGGATCAGTTTGTCATCGTTTTCATAGATGACATCTTGATATATTCACACACCGAGGAGGAGCATGCCGAACACTTGAGGAAGGTTCTTCAGACCCTACGAGAGCATCAGTTGTATGCTAAGTATGAGAAGTGAGGATTCTAGTTATGGGAGGTACAATTTTTGGGGCATGTTGTGTCGAAATTGGGAATATCGATTGACCCGAGCAAAGTGTTAGTGGTGAGGGAGTGGGGACACACCACGACACCGATAGAAGTGCGTAGTTTCTTGGGGTTAGTCGGGTACTACAGGGTATTCATTAGAGGCTTTTCGAAGATAGTGGGTCCGTTGACGAATCTGACTTGCAAGGGAATTTCGTATGTTTGGGATGATGCTTATCAATTGGCTTTTGATGAGCTGAAAGATAAGTTGACTTTGGCGCCAGTTCTTACTTTTCCCAAGCCAGGAGTAAAGTATGTGGTGTACAATGACGCCTCTTTATGGGGACTCGGGGGAGTACTTTAGCTGGAGGAGAAGGCTATAGCTTTTTCCTCCCGCAAACTAAAGCCTCACGAAAGGAGTTACCCTACCCACGACCTAGAGCTAGCAGCGGTCATTTTTGCATTGAGGATTTAAAGACATTACTTGTTAGGGGAGAAGTTTCGCTTGTTCACGGACTACAAGTCACTGCAGAACTTATTCACTCAGCAAGAGCTAAATATGAATCAGCGTAGATGGTTGGAGTTTGTAAAAGACTACCAGTTCAAGATACAGTACCATCCGGGAATGGCTAACGTGGATGCCGATGCGTTAAGCCGTAGACCGGTGGGTGATGTAATGAACGTATGAAAAGCGAAGTGGATAGAGTTGGGTCACCAGGATGAGGTAGCCCGTTCCTTTGTATCTGTCATGACAGTCACACCAGAGATTATTACGAGGGTGATACAGGCACAGTCAGTGGATTCATTTTGTCAGGAACAAATTGTATGACTTTTAGCTGAGGGTGCCGAGTCCTACTCAGTAAGTTCTGATTGAGGTTCGAGGTTTAATGGGTGATTGGCGGACCCAAAAGGAGAAGACTTACACCAAGAAGTAATGACACAGTCTCACGGGTCCAGATTTGCTGTACATCCTGGAGGAGATAAGATGTACCAGGATATGAGGCGTCAATACTGGTGGAGTGGGATAAAGAAAGACATTGTTGACTTCGTGTCCAAGTGCTCTACTTGACGGATGGTAAATGTAGACCACCAGAGACCGTCGGGGTTACTACAGCCATTAGAGATACCTACGTGGAAGTGGGAGAGTATTTCCATGGATTTCATTATTAGGCTGCCTACATCACAGTGGGTTCACGACTCCATATGGGTTATAGTGGATCGGTTGACCAAGGTGGCTCATTTTTTATCAGTACGGACAGACTATACCATGGGTCAGTATGCACAGTTGTTCATTGCCGAGGTTGTTAGGCTACATGGGGTGCCCCTGGATATTGTGTCTGATAGGGAAAAGATTTTTATGTCGCGCTTCTGGGAGATATTTCAGGAGGCCATAAGTATAGAGTTGATATTGAGTTCAGCTTATCACCCATAGGCGAATGGATAAACAGAGCGTACCAATCAAGTATTGGAGGATATGCTACGCATGTGCGTCCTTGATTTTGGAGGAGGATGGGAGTCGTATCTTCCACTGGTGGAGTTTGCTTATAATAACTCCTATCAGTTCAGGATCGACATGGCTCCATTTGAGGCATTGTATGGAAGGCCTTGTCATTCTCCCACTTGTTGGTTAGAGGTGGGGGACAACAGATTGCTCGGACCTGAGGTGATTCAGGAAAACTCAACTAGGATTAAGTTCATTAGGAGTCATATTCGAGTAGCAGAGGACAGACAGAAGAGCTACGCTGATGCGAAGCGATTTTTTCGAGAGTTTAGCGTCGAGGACCAAGTATTACTGTGTCTATCTCCTATGAGAGGAGTAATGAGGTTTGGAAAGAAGGGGAAGTTGGATCCGAGGTATGTGGGACCATTTCCCATTATCGAGAGGATTGGGTCGGGGGCATATAGATTGGGGTTGCAAGAGCATTTGCACCGCATTCACGATGTGTTCCACATCTCGTCATTGAGATGATATCTTCGGGATGACATGGCCGATACTCACATCGCGATAGAGGAGATTGATTTACATCTCGACAACTCTTACGAGGAGAGACCAGTGTCCATCCTAGACCATAACGAGAGGAAATTGAGGTCAAAGGTAGTCCTACTTGTACGGGTCCAGTGGGAGCATCATAATGTGGAGGAATCCACTTGGGAGGGTGAGGCAGATATGCGCGAAAAATATCCAGATTTATTTTTACCAGGTATGCCTTATTTTCTGAATTTCGACACGAAATTCCGTTATTAGGGGGGAAAAAAGTATGTAATACCCCGTATTTTTATGACTTTTAAATTTGGGGATTTATTAAATTTAAATTGAGTTATTAATTTAATATTAATCCGAAAATTAGTTAAATATTTACTAGCGTGATGAGAGTTAGTAATTATTGGGAGTTTGTTGAATAATACTTAATGGATAAAGTAATATGTATAATCGAATTTATTAAAATTATCATGAGTGTATAATTTGATAATTGTGAAAATTAAATCGGGACGCGCCTATGTCGTGTCGAGATTAAATTATTAGTATTAAAAGTGCATAAATTATAAGTTGCCCATATGGTCATTTCGAGTGCGCCAATGTGTCCGGAAGGTCTAGATAGTCAAAATAATGTACTCGGGGGTTTAGTTTGGGTTTTGGGGTATTTTTAGGCCTAATTGGCATCCCGGGAGGGCATCATAGACATTTTGTATTTTGGGGCAATTAAACCCACGAATTTCTTAAGAATATATCAGCCTTTAGGTGTTGTCTTCTAAGGTTAACAAACACAAAATCAAAGAACGTCCATTAGAGAAGAAGTTGGAGAGCTTTCCAAGCAACTCAAGGCCAAAGACTCACATGTTTGCACCGCCACCACCACCAAAGTGTAGATCGCGTGACAAGAAACGCAACAATACCTCTTTCGTCCACAAATCAGAAACTCAAATTTCAGGCAAGTATCTATCTTGCTTTATTTTTAGTTAATGCTTTAATCATGTTAGTCTAGGGTTGTTTAGAACATGTTTCATGGAAGAAATTATTAATTTGGGGACTTAAAATCATATGTTGTAGAGGAAGTAGACATATTCTGGACATCTAAATCACATGTAGAGGATTTGCCACTAATTTGTATGGATTTAGATGTAAGAAATATGGAAAAGAATTGGAGGAATGGAAATTAAAAGAAAAATTAAGGTTCTTGAAGTTTATGTAAATTTTACGCCATTATTTCAATACCGTTGATGAATTTGAACATGTTTCAAGTAGGAAATCATGTATATAGGTATATGTAACTACTAGAAATGTTGTTTGGGAGATTGGGAATCGATAATGGAATTTTGGAGTAATATGGAAGATGAAACCCGTAGGTTTATATTGCAGTTTCTGGGAAAGAACTGCTTAATCGATCGATCGACCTAAGAACATCGATCGATCCCCTTTCCTCGATTGACCCCTCCTAGAAAACTACATATTTTTCTTCTGTCTGTTAAATCCAGTTAAAATGCATAAAAACCTTCGATTATTTTTATTAGAGCATAATGGGATATAAAGAGGACCAGTAGGGTCTAGGTAGACCCCGTTGAGTGAATTTTAATGTTGGATAAAATTATGGGTTAACGGGGAGTTATTCACACACACAAAATCATGCGTACGTTTAAAAAAGATCGAGACTCGTAAGTAAGCTAGACCATAAGGTAAGTGAGAGTGCCTACTCGAAATTATACTTAGGGAGATAGAGTACTTCGAGAGATGAGAAGTAAGAATGGAGTAACTTATATAGGAGAATAAAGGTGACGAAGCCGTTATGCGAGATAATCGAGTAAAATGTGCTAAGAACGGATAATTATAATTATGGGTCATGGGCGCACCTAATTTAGAAATGTGAATATATATATATATATGACTGTGTGATTGGGCATATATTATATCTCTGTGTAAAAATCATACCCGAGATACTCTTTATTACGGGGGTTTCTACGCCAGGACAGTCTTATCTCGATTGGGCCTTTATGGGGGATAACAACTTGTACCCTAGAAGATAGTATCCTTAATACAGGCTATTTGAGTGATAGTTAGATGGTCCTAAGAGACGTGAGGGTATGTGCTGACATCTTAGTGACTTGGAACTATACTTTGCCTCCAATTGTATGTGTTTTGTGTTAATACAGTTCGAGAGTGATTCCGAACTAGTATTTCCCTTAGTACGAGTGATACGAGGACTTGATAGCCGAGTATGCCAGCATCATAGATTTTATGTGGGGTGCCGATAGTATATATATTATATGAGTGACTAATATATATATATATAAATATAAGTATGAGAACTTTCTACTTTGCATAAAAGTGCTTAAGTAATGAATAAATACTCCAACTTTATTATAAGTATTTGGAAATTTTGTGACATCACTGGGTTATTTTAATATAACATAAGTTATATGAGAGAGCTTAATTTTCAGAAATTAATTATCTTAGCCACAGTATTTAACGGAATGAAACCTTATGGGAAAGTTGAGTTAAAATAAACTTTTGAGATTAATAGTACGGTAGGCGTGCAAACTAGATGAGTGGTGAGAATTTCTCAAGAGAGTGTCGCATAGTAACATGGTTGTTTCATTAGCCGGTAAGAATTTTAAATACTTTCTAAACTATTTTTAAACTTTTTACACTCAGGATCTGACCCATTTCCTATTATTTCTTTTCTCTTGTATATATATGTATATATTACAGGTGCCTAGCCACATGAGTGTCATGCTTAGATTCCTTAGAACGGACGCGCTGTAGCTTATGTGGGAGTTGCATGCAATTGTTTAGAAGATCTCGTTGTTGAGTTTACTCTTATTTTAGTTTTGATTAGTTATGGCATGTGTCGCCCGTTTCCCTATTCAGTTGAATTTGTCAGAGATTTATGTTCATTTATACTTCCAGTATTCGGTACTCTTTGGGATTTAATTATTGTCAGGATAGTTTTATTTATAGTTTTAAACTCGTTTGGTTTATCTAAATGATTTAAGTTATTGTGTGCTCTTATCCCTCCTTAGTATTTATGAATTCTAAATCTGTTGGTTATTAAAAATGTTTTCATGTTTGGATTTAATAAATTGGAAATAATGTTCTAAATTATTTTGACACCTAGCTTAATTAATTAGGATGTTTAAATTGGAAATTTTATTTTGCGACAATGATGCTAAGAATGAACCAACCGTTCACCTTGATTTTAATTTAATAAAGGACTGATCATCTGGTATTTAATTAGGCGGGGTGTCACAAAAAGTCTCACTCAATTGCCCAATAATATTGGACGACACCTTATTCTGTTTCATTCCTTCCCGTTAATAGTAAAGTTGGGTATGCTACTCGATAGTATAACCCATTCCAAAATAACAATTCATGTTCAGGTCAATCCATTCAGCAACCGGATGGAAACCTTGACCCCTCTATGATTTTACCAACCTGGGCATTAATTCCATCACTGAAACCATGAAATTTCAAAAATTTCCTGGTTGATGCCCTCAAATCAACCACTATGTCTCATTCAACACCAATTCCCATGCTCAAGAACTCTGTTCATTCTGCAGTTTTCGTCAGGTAGGAATCTACACCATGTCTATGCGTAAAACCACTCTAGGCATGTGACTAAGTGATACTCTTTTCTATTTTCCCTTGAAAATGCGGGTTTCTCCCTTGCCTACGGATATCTTATTACATAGGCCTCACTCACCTTTCCACTCCCTACGATGGAGGTAGTTTCGCTACACTTTTCCACTTATTTTTTGACTGCCCAGCAGGCATACATTCAATATGTTTATTCACACATCCCTTTATTTAAGACGACTCTGAAATCACACTAACCAGGGTGCCCATACACCCTATATCCCGTGCATATTTGCACAACATCACGGACGGCACATACGTAATATTTTTCTTTCAAGGTTATCCCACAAATCACACTATATCATATGATTACATTTAATATTTCCCGAAATCGCAATTTAATCTTCTCGATGTTACCCCGCCCATTAACTTGCGATGCAAAAATCTTCTCAGTGCTTCTTTTGTAGCACTACCCGACTATACTGGCCTTATAGAGCAATAGCTCTTAGTTAAAAGTGTTTTCTCCACACATTCAATAATATCCATTTAAACCGATGTCCTAGCATTAAATACCATCTCTCCACTATCGATTCTCATTTGGGCGTATGATTTTCATAAACGAGCCCAAAAGAACTTTCCCAAATGCATTAAACACTAGCATCGTCGTTCACTGATTTCCATTGACCCAAGTTTATAACTGGAACATTCAAAACTCTATCCTCATACTCATAGGTCTGTTTATCGACTCCCGCGTCTCTAAAGGAGTTATATAATGCTGCTCTCGCACTATCACTGAGTCCTTAGCACTAAGTCCCTAACAAGCTAAATCTCTCTACCACATGGTCAATCCACTATGCCCTGAATCACATCAGTAAAAGTCCCTATGCATCGGGATATTATATAACTTGACAACTGTACCCTCTGAAGTGTACTTCATGAATTAATATAATCACGAGCTCGACCCTCTTTTAGGTGAGTCATTGCACAAGAACATGCATCCTTCCTTGGAACTGCGAACACGATAGTCTTGCTGTAACCGCCCACCATCACTTACCCATCACTAACCATTCAGTACCCAGGAAAAATCATGCACTCATAACACTTCTCAAAATGAGTTAACCTTATCAAATATACCCTCTCAGTTTCACACCTGCTCCCTAGCAGATAAAACAAAAGAGAGCCCCATTACCCCGTGGTAAATAGATACTTGATAGTAACACTATGATACACCCACTAAACTCGTCTCCTGTGCCAATATAGTGTTAAGAAGAATACTGTGATCACTCATGTCACAAAGTTCACCCCATCTATCTGAGGATAAAACTCATACTTCCACTCGCCTATACACAAGCGACCGA